>CM069597.1:10165000-10392952 GCA_035771175.1 Paratinospora sagittata | reverse complement strand
TGAGTTCCATCAATTCCGGGGGTTCCTAGAGGGATATTGGGACTCGCTCAAAGAGTTGGTGGAGAAAGCAATCTGGTGGATTGGTCGTGATTGTCTCAAACACATTTTCTAAGTAAATTTAGTTCATTTAAACCAAAATTTTAGATTTGGGTTTCAAAAATTCATCGGGATATTGAAACGGAGTTCCATCTATTCTGGGGGTTGCTTGAAGGATATTGGGACTCGCTCAAGGAGTTGGAAGAGAAAGTAGTCCGGTGGATTGGTTCGCGATTGCCTCAAACACTTTTTCTAAGTATATTTAGTTCATTTAAACCAAAATTTAGATTTGGGGATCAATAATTCACTGGGATATTGGAACGGAGTTCCATCTATTCCGGGGGGTTCTTAGAAGGATATTGGGACTCGCTCAAAGAGTTGGTGGAGGGAAAGCAATATGGTGGATTGGTCGTGATTGCCTCAAACACATTTTCTATGTAAATTTAGTTCATTTAAACCAAAATTTGAGATTGAGGGGTCAAAAATTCATCGAGATATTGGAACGGAGTTCCATCTATTCTGGAGGTTGCTAGAAGGATATTAGGACTCGCTCAAAGAGTTGGTGGAGAAAGCAATACGGCGGATTGGTCGCGATTCCCTCAAACACATTTTCTAAGTAAATTTAGTTCATTTAAACCAAAATTTTAGATTTGGGGGTCAAAAATTAAACGGGATATTGAAACGGAGTTCCATATATTCTGGGGTTTGCTTGAAGGATATTGGGACTCGCTCAAGGAGTTGGTAGAGAAAGTAATCCGGTGGATTGGTCGCGACTGCCTCAAACACTTTTTCTAAGTATATTTAGTTCATTTAAACCAAAATTTAGATTTGGGGGTCAAAAAATTCACCGGGATATTGGAACGAGTTCCATCTATTCCGGGGGTTTCTAGAAGGATATTGGGACTCGCTCAAAAAGTTGGTGGAGAAAGCAATCTGGTGGATTGGTCGTGATTGCCTCAAACACATTTTCTAAGTAAATTTAGTTCATTTAAACCAAAAATTTTAGATTTGGGGGTCAAAAATTCATCGGGATATTGAAACGGAGTTCCATCTATTCTGGGGGTTGCTTGAAGGATATTGGGACTCGCTCAAGGAGTTGGTAGAGAAAGTAATCCGGTGGATTGGTCGCGATTGCCTCAAACACTTTTTCTAAGTATATTTAGTTTATTTAAACCAAAATTTAGATTTGGGGATCAAAATTCACCGGGATATTGGAACGGAGTTCCATCTATTCCGGGGGTTCCTAGAAGGATATTGGGACTCGCTCAAAGAGTTGGTGGAGAAAGCAATCTGGTGGATTGGTCGTGATTCCCTCAAACACATTTTCTAAGTAAATTTAGTTCATTAAAACCAAAATTTTAGATTTGGGGGTCAAAAATTCATCGGGATATTGAAACGGAGTTCCATATATTCTGGGGGTTGCTTGAAGGATATCGGGATTCGCTCAAGAGTTGGTAGAGAAAGTAATCCGGTGGATTGGTCGCGACTGCCTCAAACACTTTTTCTAAGTATATTTAGTTCATTTAAACCAAAATTTACATTTGGGGGTCAAAAATTCACCGGGATATTGGAACGGAGTTCCATCAATTCCGGCGGTTCCTAGAAGGATATTGGGACTCGCTCAAAGAGTTGGTGGAGAAAGCAATCTGGTGGATTGGTCGTGATTGCCTCAAACACATTTTCTAAGTAAATTTAGTTCATTTAAACCAAAATTTTAGATTTGGGGTTTCAAAAATTCATCGGGATATTGAAACGGAGTTCCATCTATTCTGGGGGTTGCTTGAAAGATATTGGGAGTCGCTCAAGGAGTTGGTAGAGAAAGTAGTCCGGTGGATTGGTCGCGATTGCCTCAAACACTTTTTCTAAGTATATTTAGTTTATTTAAACCAAAATTTAGATTTGGGGATCAATAATTCACTGGGATATTGGATCGAAGTTCCATCTATTCAGGGGGTTCCTAGAAGGATATTGGGACTCGCTCAAAGAGTTGGTGGCGAAAGCAATCTGGTGGATTGGTCGTGATTGCCTCAAACACATTTTCTAAGTAAATTTAGTTCATTTAAACCAAAATTTTAGATTTGGGGGTCAAAAATTCATCGGGATATTGAAAAGGAGTTCCATCTATTCTGGGGGTTGCTTGAAGGATATTGGGACTCGCTCAAGGAGTTGGTAGAGAAAGTAATCCGGTGAATTGGTCGTGATTGCCTCAAACACTTTTTCTAAGTATATTTAGTTCATTTAAACCAAAATTTAGATTTGGGGATCAAAAATTCACCGGGATATTGGAACGGAGTTCCATCTATTCCGGGGGTTCCTAGAAGGATATTGGGACTCGCTCAAAGAGTTGGTGGAGAAAGCAATCTGGTGGATTGGTCGTGATTGCCTCAAACACATTTTCTTAGTAAATTTAGTTCATTTAAACCAAAATTTTAGAGATGGGGGTCAAAAATTCATCGGGATATTGAAACGGAGTTCCATCTATTCTGGGGGTTGCTTGAAGGATATTGGGACTCGCTCAAGGAGTTGGTAGAGAAAGTAGTCCGGTGGATTGGTCGCGATTGCCTCAAACACTTTTTCTAAGTATATTTAGTTCATTTAAACCAAAATTTAGATTTGGGGATCAATAATTCACCGGGATATTGGAACGGAGTTCCATCTATTCCGGGGGTTCCTAGAAGGATATTGGGACTCGCTCAAAGAGTTTGTGGAGAAAGCAATATGGTGGATTGGTCGTGATTGCCTCAAGCACATTTTCTAAGTAAATTTAGTTCATTTAAACCAAAATTTGAGATTGAGGGGTCAAAAATTCATCGAGATATTGGAACGGAGTTCCCTCTATTCTGGAGGTTGCTAGAAGGATATTAGGACTCGCTCAAAGAGTTGGTGGAGAAAGCAATCTGGTGGATTGGTCGTGATTGCCTCAAACACATTTTCTAAGTAAATTTAGTTCATTTAAACCAAAATTTTAGATTTGGGTTTCAAAAATTCATCGGGATATTGAAAAGGAGTTCCATCTATTCTGGGGGTTGCTTGAAGGATATTGGGACTCGCTCAAGGAGTTGGTAGAGAAAGTAATCCGGTGGATTGGTCGCGATTGCCTCAAACACTTTTTCTAAGTATATTTAGTTAATTTAAACCAAAATTTAGATTTGGGGATCAAAAATTCACCGGGATATTGGAACGGAGTTCCATCTATTCCGGGGGTTCCTAGAAGGAAATTGGGACTCGCTCAAAGAGTTGGTGGAGAAAGCAATCTGGTGGATTGGTCGTGATTGCCTCAAACACATTTTCTAAGTAAATTTAGTTCATTTAAACCAAAATTTTAGATTTGGGTTTCAAAAATTCATCGGGATATTGAAACGGAGTTCCATCTATTCTGGGGGTTGCTTGAATGATATTGGGACTCGCTGAAGGAGTTGGTAGAGAAAGTAATCCGGTGGATTGGTCGCGATTGCCTCAAACACTTTTTCTAAGTATATTTAGTTCATTTAAACCAAAATTTAGATTTGGGGATCAAAAATTCACCGGGATATTGGAACGGAGTTCCATCTATTCCGGGGGTTCCTAGAAGGATATTGGGACTCGCTCAAGGAGTTGGTAGAGAAAGTAATCCAGTGGATGGGTTGCGATTGCCTCAAACACTTTTTCTAGGTAAATTTAGTTCATTTAAACCAAAATTTAGATTTGGGGATCAATAATTCACCGGGATATTGGAACGGAGTTCCATCTATTCCGGGGGTTCCTAGAAGGATATTGGGACTCGCTCAAAGAGTTAGTGGAGAAAGCAATCTGGTGGATTGGTCGTGATTCCCTCAAACACATTTTCTAAGTAAATTTAGTTCATTTAAACCAATATTTTAGATTTGGGGGTCAAAAATTCATCGGGATATTGAAACGGAGTTCCATATATTCTGGGGGTTGCTTGAAGGATATCGGGACTCGCTCAAGGAGTTGGTAGAGAAAGTAATCCGATGGATTGGTCGCGACTGCCTCAAACACTTTTTCTAAGTATATTTAGTTCATTTAAACCAAAATTTAGATTTGGGGGTCAAAAATTCACCGGGATATTGGAACGGAGTTCCATCAATTCCGGGGGTTCCTAGAAGGATATTGGGACTCGCTCAAAGAGTTGGTGGAGAAAGCAATCTGGTGGATTGGTCGTGATTGTCTCAAACACATTTTCTAAGTAAATTTAGTTCATTTAAACCAAAATTTTAGATTTGGGTTTCAAAAATTCATCGGGATATTGAAACGGAGTTCCATCTATTCTGGGGGTTGCTTGAAGGATATTGGGACTCGCTCAAGGAGTTGGAAGAGAAAGTAGTCCGGTGGATTGGTCGCGATTGCCTCAAACACTTTTTCTAAGTATATTTAGTTCATTTAAACCAAAATTTAGATTTGGGGATCAATAATTCACTGGGATATTGGAACGGAGTTCCATCTATTCCGGGGGTTCTTAGAAGGATATTGGGACTCGCTCAAAGAGTTGGTGGAGAAAGCAATATGGTGGATTGGTCGTGATTGCCTCAAACACATTTTCTATGTAAATTTAGTTCATTTAAACCAAAATTTGAGATTGAGGGGTCAAAAATTCATCGAGATATTGGAACGGAGTTCCATCTATTCTGGAGGTTGCTAGAAGGATATTAGGACTCGCTCAAAGAGTTGGTGGAGAAAGCAATACGGCGGATTGGTCGCGATTCCCTCAAACACATTTTCTAAGTAAATTTAGTTCATTTAAACCAAAATTTTAGATTTGGGGGTCAAAAATTAAACGGGATATTGAAACGGAGTTCCATATATTCTGGGGGTTGCTTGAAGGATATTGGGACTCGCTCAAGGAGTTGGTAGAGAAAGTAATCCGGTGGATTGGTCGCGACTGCCTCAAACACTTTTTCTAAGTATATTTAGTTCATTTAAACCAAAATTTAGATTTGGGGGTCAAAAATTCACCGGGATATTGGAACGGAGTTCCATCTATTCCGGGGGTTTCTAGAAGGATATTGGGACTCGCTCAAAAAGTTGGTGGAGAAAGCAATCTGGTGGATTGGTCGTGATTTCCTCAAACACATTTTCTAAGTAAATTTAGTTCATTTAAACCAAAATTTTAGATTTGGGGGTCAAAAATTCATCGGGATATTGAAACGGAGTTTCGTCTATTCTGGGGGTTGCTTGAAGGATATTGGGACTCGCTCAAGGAGTTGGTAGAGAAAGTAGTCCGGTGGATTGGTCGCGATTGCCTCAAACACTTTTTCTAAGTATATTTAGTTCACTTAAACCAAAATTTAGATTTGGGGATCAATAATTCACCGGGATATTGGAACGGAGTTCCATCTATTCCGGGGGTTCTTAGAAAGGATATTGGGACTCGCTCAAAGACTTGGTGGAGAAAGCAATATGGTGGATTGGTCGTGATTGCCTCAAACACATTTTCTAAGTAAATTTAGTTCATTTAAACCAAAATTTGAGATTGAGGGGTCAAAAATTCAACGAGATATTGGAACGGAGTTCCATCTATTCTGAAGGTTGCTAGAAGGATATTAGGACTCGCTCAAAGAGTTGGTGGAGAAAGCAATACGGCGGATTGGTCGTGATTCCCTCAAACACATTTTCGAAGTAAATTTAGTTCATTTAAACCAAAATTTTAGATTTGGGGGTCAAAAATTCATCGGGATATTGAAACGGAGTTCCATATATTCTGGGGGTTGCTTGAAGGATATTGGGACTCGCTCAAGGAGTTGGTAGAGAAAGTAATCCGGTGGATTGGTCGCGACTGCCTCAAACACTTTTTCTAAGTATATTTAGTTCATTTAAACCAAAATTTAGATTTGGGGGTCAAAAATTCACCGGGATATTGGAACGGAGTTCTATCTATTCCGGGGGTTCCTAGAAGGATATTGGGACTCGCTCAAAGAGTTGGTGGAGAAAGCAATCTGGTGGATTGGTCGTGATTGCCTCAAACACATTTTCTAAGTAAATTTAGTTCATTTAAACCAAAATTTTAGATTTGGGTTTTGAAAATTCATCGGGATATTAAAACGGAGTTCCATCTATTCTGGGGGTTGCTTGAATGATATTGGGACTCGCTCAAGGAGTTGGTAGAGAAAGTAATCCGGTGGATTGGTCGCGATTGCCTCAAACACTTTTTCTAAGTATATTTAGTTCATTTAAACCAAAATTTAGATTTGGGGATCAAAAATTCACCGGGATATTGGAACGGAGTTCCATCTATTCCGGGGGTTCCTAGAAGGATATTGGGACTCGCTCAAGGAGTTGGTAGAGAAAGTAATCCGGTGGATTGGTCGCGATTGCCTCAAACACTTTTTCTAAGTATATTTTGTTCATTTAAACCAAAATTTAGATTTGGGGATCAAAAATTCACCGGGATATTGGAACGGAGTTCCATCTATTCCGGGGGTTCCTAGAAAGATATTGGGACTCGCTCAAAGAGTTGGTGGAGAAAGCAATCTGGTGGATTGGTCGTGATTGCCTCAAACACATTTTCTTAGTAAATTTAGTTCATTTAAACCAAAATTTTAGATTTGGGGGTCAAAAATTCATCGGGATATTGAAACGGTGTTCCATCTATTCTGGGGGTTGCTTGAAGGATATTGGGACTCGCTCAAGGAGTTGGTAGAGAAAGTAGTCCGGTGGATTGGTCGCGATTGCCTCAAACACTTTTTTTAAGTATATTTAGCTCATTTAAACCAAAATTTAGATTTGGGGATCAATAATTCACCGGGATATTGGAACGGAGTTCCATCTATTCCGAGGGTTCCTAGAAGGATATTGGGACTCGCTCAAAGAGTTGTTGGAGAAAGCAATATGGTGGATTGGTCGTGATTGCCTCAAACACATTTTCTAAGTAAATTTAGTTCATTTAAACCAAAATTTGAGATTGAGGTGTCAAAAATTCATCGAGATATTGGAACGGAGTTCCATCTATTCTAGAGGTTGCTAGAAGGATATTAGGACTCGCTCAAAGAGTTGGTGGAGAAAGCAATACGGCGGATTGGTCGCGATTGCCTCAAACACATTTTCGAAGTAAATTTAGTTCATTTAAAGCAAAATTTTAGATTTGGGGGTCAAAAATTCATCGGGATATTGAAACGGAGTTCCATATATTCTGGGGGTTGCTTGAAGGATATTGGGACTCGCTAAAGGAGTTGGTAGAGAAAGTAATCCGGTGGATTGGTCGCGACTGCCTCAAACACTTTTTCTAAGTATATTTAGTTCATTTAAACCAAAATTTAGATTTGGGGGTCAAAAATTCACCGGGATATTGGAACGGAGTTCCATCTATTCCGGGGGTTCCTAGAAGGATATTGGGACTCGCTCAAAGAGTTGGTGGAGAAAGCAATCTGGTGGATTGGTCGTGATTGCCTCAAACACATTTTCTAAGTAAATTTAGTTCATTTAAACCAAAATTTTAGATTTGGGTTTCAAAAATTCATCGGGATATTGAAACGGAGTTCCATCTATTCTGGGGGTTGCTTGAATGATATTGGGACTCGCTCAAGGAGTTGGTAGAGAAAGTAATCCGGTGGATTGGTCGCGATTGCCTCAAACACTTTTTCTAAGTATATTTAGTTCATTTAAACCAAAATTTAGATTTGGGGATCAAAAATTCACCGGGATATTGGAACGGAGTTCCATCTATTCCGGGGGTTCCTAGAAGGATATTGGGACTCGCTCAAAAAGTTGATGGAGAAAGCAATCTGGTGGATTGGTCGTGATTGCCTCAAACACATTTTCTAATTAAATTTAGTTCATTTAAACCAAAATTTTAGATTTGGGTTTCAAAAATTCATCGGGATATTGAAACGGAGTTCCATCTATTCTGGGGGTTGCTTGAATGATATTGGGACTCGCTCAAGGAGTTGGTAGAGAAAGTAATCCGGTGAATTGGTCGCGATTGCCTCAAACACTTTTTCTAAGTATGTTTAGTTCATTTAAACCACAATTTAGATTTGGGAGTCAAAAATTCACCGGGATATTGGAACGGAGTTCCATCTATTCCGGGGGTTCCTAGAAGGATATTGGGACTCGCTCAAAAAGTTGATGGAGAAAGCAATCTGGTGGATTGGTCGTGATTGCCTCAAACACATTTTCTAATTAAATTTAGTTCATTTAAACCAAAATTTTAGATTTGGGGGTCAAAAATTAATCGGGATATTGAAACGGAGTTCCATCTATTCTGGGGGTTGCTTGAAGGATATTGGGACTCGCTCAAGGAGTTGGTAGAGAAAGTAATCCGGTGGATTGGTCGCGATTGCCTCAAACACTTTTTCTAAGTATATTTAGTTCATTTAAACCAAAATTTAGATTTGGGGATCAAAAATTCACCGGGATATTGGAACGGAGTTCCATCTATTCCGGGGGTTCCTAGAAGGATATAGGGACTCGCTCAAAGAGTTGGTGGAGAAAGCAATCTGGTGGATTGGTCGTGACTGCCTCAAACACATTTTCTAAGTAAATTTAGTTCATTTAAACCAAAATTTTAGATTTGGGGTTCAAAAATTCATCGGGATATTGGAACGGAGTTCCATCTATTCCGGGGGTTCCTAGAAGGATATTGGGACTCGCTCAAGGAGTTGGTAGAGAAAGTAATCCGGTGGATGGGTTGCGATTGCCTCAAACACTTTTTCTAGGTATATTTAGTTCATTTAAACCAAAATTTAGATTTGGGGATCAATAACTCGCCGGGATATTGGAACGGAGTTCCATCTATTCCGGGGGTTCCTAGAAGGATATTGGGACTCGCTCAAAGAGTTGGTGGAGAAAGCAATCTGGTGGATTGGTGGTGATTCCCGCAAACACATTTTCTAAGTAAATTTAGTTCATTTAAACCAAATTTTTAGATTTGGGGGTCAAAAATTCATCGGGATATTGAAACGGAGTTCCATATATTCGGGGGGTTGCTTGTAGGATATTGGGACTCGCTCAAGGAGTTGGTAGAGAAAGTAATCCGGTGGATTGGTCGCGACTGCCTCAAACACTTTTTCTAAGTATATTTAGTTCATTTAAACCAAAATTTAGATTTGGGGGTCAAAAATTCACCGGGATATTGGAACGGAGTTCCATCTATTCCGGGGGTTCCTAGAAGGATATTGGGACTCGCTCAAAGAGTTGGTGGAGAAAGCAATCTGGTGGATTGGTCGTGATTGCCTCAAACACATTTTCTAAGTAAATTTAGTTCATTTAAACCAAAATTTTAGATTTGGGTTTCAAAAATTCATCGGGATATTGAAACGGAGTTCCATCTATTCTGGGGGTTGCTTGAATGATATTGGGACTCGCTCAAGGAGTTGGTAGAGAAAGTAATCCGGTGGATTGGTCGCGATTGCCTCAAACACTTTTTCTAAGTTTATTTAGTTCATTTAAACCAAAATTTAGATTTGGGGATCAATAATTCACCGGGATATTGGAATGAAGTTCCATCTATTCCGGGGGTTCCTAGAAGGATATTGGGACTCGCTCAAAGAGTTGGTGGCGAAAGCAATCTGGTGGATTGGTCGTGATTGCCTCAAACACATTTTCTAAGTAAATTTAGTTCATTTAAACCAAAATTTTAGATTTGGGGGTCAAAAATTCATCGGGATATTGAAACGGATATCCATATATTCTGGGGGTTGCTTGAAGGACATTGGGACTCGCTCAAGGAGTTGGTAGAGAAAGTAATCCGGTGGATTGGTCGCGACTGCCTCAAACACTTTTTCTAAGTATATTTAGTTCATTTAAACCAAAATTTAGATTTGGGGGTCAAAAATTCACCGGGATATTGGAACGGAGTTCCATCTATTCCGGGGGTTCCTAGAAGGATATTGGGACTCGCTCAAAGAGTTGGTGGAGAAAGCAATCTGGTGGATTGGTCGTGATTCCCTCAAACACATTTTCTAAGTAAATTTAGTTCATTTAAACCAAAATTTTAGATTTGGGGGTCAAAAATTAATCGGGATATTGAAACGGAGTTCCATCTATTCTGGGGGTTGCTTGAAGGATATTGGGACTCGCTCAAGGAGTTGGTAGAGAAAGTAATCCGGTGGATTGGTCGCGACTGCCTCAAACACTTTTTCTAAGTATATTTTGTTCATTTAAACCAAAATTTAGATTTGGGGGTCAAAAATTCACCGGGATATTGAAACGGAGTTCCATCTATTCCGGGGGTTCCTAGAAGGATATTGGGACTCGCTCAAAGAGTTGGTGGAGAAAGCAATCTGGTGGATTGGTCGTGATTGCCTCAAACACATTTTCTAAGTAAATTTAGTTCATTTAAACCAAAATTTTAGATTTGGGTTTCAAAAATTCATCGGGATATTGAAACGGAGTTCCATCTATTCTGGGGGTTGCTTGAAGGATATTGGGACTCGCTCAAGGAGTTGGTAGAGAAAGTAGTCCGGTGAATTGGTCGCGATTGCCTCAAACATTTTTTCTAAGTATATTTAGTTCATTTAAACCAAAATTTAGATTTGGGGATCAATAATTCACCGGGATATTGGAACGAAGTTCCATCTATTCCGGGGGTTCCTAGAAGGATATTAGGACTCGCTCAAGGAGTTGGAGGCGAAAGCAATCTGGTGGATTGGTCGTGATTGCCTCAAACACATTTTCTAAGTAAATTTAGTTCATTTAAACCAAAATTTTAGATTTGGGGGTCAAAAATTCATCGGGATATTGAAACGGAGTTCCATATATTCTGGGGGTCGCTTGAAGGATATTGGGACTCGCTCAAGGAGTTGGTGGAGAAAGCAATCTGGTGGATTGGTCGTGATTCCCTCAAACACATTTTCTAAGTAAATTTAGTTCATTTAAACCAAAATTTAGATTTGGGGGTAAAAAATTCACCGGGATATTGGAATGAAGTTCCATCTATTCCGGGGGTTCCTAGAAGGATATTGGGACTCGCTCAAAGAGTTGGTGGCGAAAGCAATCTGGTGGATTGGTCGTGATTGCCTCAAACACATTTTCTAAGTAAATTTAGTTCATTTAAACCAAAATTTTAGATTTGGGGGTCAAAAATTCATCGGGATATTGAAACGGAGTTCCATATATTCTGGGGGTTGCTTGAAGGACATTGGGACTCGCTCAAGGAGTTGGTAGAGAAAGTAATCCGGTGGATTGGTCGCGACTGCCTCAAACACTTTTTCTAAGTATATTTAGTTCATTTAAACCAAAATTTAGATTTGGGGGTCAAAAATTCACCGGGATATTGGAACGGAGTTCCATCTATTCCGGGGGTTCCTAGAAGGATATTGGGACTCGCTCAAAGAGTTGGTGGAGAAAGCAATCTGGTGGATTGGTCGTGATTCCCTCAAACACATTTTCTAAGTAAATTTAGTTCATTTAAACCAAAATTTTAGATTTGGGGGTCAAAAATTAATCGGGATATTGAAACGGAGTTCCATCTATTCTGGGGGTTGCTTGAAGGATATTGGGACTCGCTCAAGGAGTTGGTAGAGAAAGTAATCCGGTGGATTGGTCGCGACTGCCTCAAACACTTTTTCTAGGTATATTTTGTTCATTTAAACCAAAATTTAGATTTGGGGGTCAAAAATTCACCGGGATATTGGAACGGAGTTCCATCTATTCCGGGGGTTCCTAGAAGGATATTGGGACTCGCTCAAAGAGTTGGTGGAGAAAGCAATCTGGTGGATTGGTCGTGATTGCCTCAAACACATTTTCTAAGTAAATTTAGTTCATTTAAACCAAAATTTTAGATTTGGGTTTCAAAAATTCATCGGGATATTGAAACGGAGTTCCATCTATTCTGGGGGTTGCTTGAAGGATATTGGGACTCGCTCAAGGAGTTGGTAGAGAAAGTAGTCCGGTGAATTGGTCGCGATTGCCTCAAACACTTTTTCTAAGTATATTTAGTTCATTTAAACCAAAATTTAGATTTGGGGATCAATAATTCACCGGGATATTGGAACGAAGTTCCATCTATTCCGGGGGTTCCTAGAAGGATATTAGGACTCGCTCAAGGAGTTGGAGGCGAAAGCAATCTGGTGGATTGGTCGTGATTGCCTCAAACACATTTTCTAAGTAAATTTAGTTCATTTAAACCAAAATTTTAGATTTGGGGGTCAAAAATTCATCGGGATATTGAAACGGAGTTCCATATATTCTGGGGGTCGCTTGAAGGATATTGGGACTCGCTCAAGGAGTTGGTGGAGAAAGCAATCTGGTGGATTGGTCGTGATTCCCTCAAACACATTTTCTAAGTAAATTTAGTTCATTTAAACCAAAATTTAGATTTGGGGGTAAAAAATTCACCGGGATATTGGAACGGAGTTCCATCTATTCCGGGGGTTCCTTGAAGGATATTGGGACTCGCTCAAGGAGTTGGTGGAGAAAGCAATCTGGTGGATTGGTCGGGATTGCCTCAAACACATTTTCTAAGTATATTTAGTTCATTTAAACCAAAATTTTAGATTTGGGTTTCAAAAATTCATCGGGATATTGAAACGGAGTTCCATCTATTCTGGGGGTTGCTTGAATGATATTGGGACTCGCTCAAGGAGTTGGTAGAGAAAGTAATCCGGTGGATTGGTCGCGATTGCCTCAAACACTTTTTCTAAGTAAATTTAGTTCATTTAAACCAAAATTTAGATTTGGGGATCAAAAATTCACCGGGATATTGGAACGGAGTTCCATCTATTCCGGGGGTTCCTAGAAGGATATTGAGACTCGCTCAAGGAGTTGGTAGAGAAAGTAATCCGGTGGATGGGTTGCGATTGCCTCAAACACTTTTTCTAGGTATATTTAGTTCATTTAAACCAAAATTTAGATTTGGGGATCAATAATTCACCGGGATATTGGAACGGAGTTCCATCTATTCCGGGGGTTCCTAGAAGGATATTGGGACTCGCTCAAAGAGTTGGTGGAGAAAGCAATCTGGTGGATTGGTCGTGATTCCCTCAAACACATTTTCTAAGTAAATTTAGTTCATTTAAACCAAATTTTTAGATTTGGGGGTAAAAAATTCATCGGGATATTGAAACGGATTTCCATATATTCTGGGGGTTGCTTGAAGGATATTGGGACTCGCTCAAGGAGTTGGTAGAGAAAGTAATGCGGTGGATTGGTCGCGACTGCCTCAAACACTTTTTCTAAGTATATTTAGTTCATTTAAACCAAAATTTAGATTTGGGGGTCAAAAATTCACCGCGATATTGGAACGGAGTTCCATCTATTCCGGGGGTTCCTAGAAGGATATTGGGACTCGCTCAAAGAGTTGGTGGAGAAATCAATCTGGTGGATTGGTCGTGATTCCCTCAAACACATTTTCTAAGTAAATTTAGTTCATTTAAACCAAATTTTTAGATTTGGGGGTCAAAAATTCATCGGGATATTGAAACGGAGTTCCTTATATTCTGGGGGTTGCTTGAAGGATATTGGGACTCGCTCAAGGAGTTGGTAGAGAAAGTAATCCGGTGGATTGGTCGCGACTGCCTCAAACACTTTTTCTAAGTATATTTTGTTCATTTAAACCAAAATTTAGATTTGGGGGTCAAAAATTCACCGGGATATTGGAACGGAGTTCCATCTATTCCGGGGGTTCCTAGAAGGATATTGGGACTCGCTCAAAGAGTTGGTGGAGAAAGCAATCTGGTGGATTGGTCGTGATTGCCTCAAACACATTTTCTAAGTAAATTTAGTTCATTTAAACCAAAATTTTAGATTTGGGTTTCAAAAATTCCTCGGGATATTGAAACGGAGTTCCATCTATTTTGGGGGTTGCTTGAAGGATATTGGGACTCGCTCAAGGAGTTGGTAGAGAAAGTAGTCCGGTGAATTGGTCGCGATTGCCTCAAACACTTTTTCTAAGTATATTTAGTTCATTTAAACCAAAATTTAGATTTGGGGATCAATAATTCACCGGGATATTGGAACGAAGTTCCATCTATTCCGGGGGTTCCTAGAAGGATATTAGGACTCGCTCAAGGAGTTGGAGGCGAAAGCAATCTGGTGGATTGGTCGTGATTGCCTCAAACACATTTTCTAAGTAAATTTAGTTCATTTAAACCAAAATTTTAGATTTGGGGGTCAAAAATTCATCGGGATATTGAAACGGAGTTCCATATATTCTGGGGGTCGCTTGAAGGATATTGGGACTCGCTCAAGGAGTTGGTGGAGAAAGCAATCTGGTGGATTGGTCGTGATTCCCTCAAACACATTTTCTAAGTAAATTTAGTTCATTTAAACCAAAATTTAGATTTGGGGGTAAAAAATTCACCGGGATATTGGAACGGAGTTCCATCTATTCCGGGGGTTCCTTGAAGGATATTGGGACTCGCTCAAGGAGTTGGTGGAGAAAGCAATCTGGTGGATTGGTCGTGATTGCCTCAAACACATTTTCTAAGTATATTTAGTTCATTTAAACCAAAATTTTAGATTTGGGTTTCAAAAATTCATCGGGATATTGAAACGGAGTTCCATCTATTCTGGGGGTTGCTTGAATGATATTGGGACTCGCTCAAGGAGTTGGTAGAGAAAGTAATCCGGTGGATTGGTCGCGATTGCCTCAAACACTTTTTCTAAGTATATTTAGTTCATTTAAACCAAAATTTAGATTTGGGGATCAAAAATTCACCGGGATATTGGAACGGAGTTCCATCTATTCCGGGGGTTCCTAGAAGGATATTGAGACTCGCTCAAGGAGTTGGTAGAGAAAGTAATCCGGTGGATGGGTTGCGATTGCCTCAAACACTTTTTCTAGGTATATTTAGTTCATTTAAACCAAAATTTAGATTTGGGGATCAATAATTCACCGGGATATTGGAACGGAGTTCCATCTATTCCGGGGGTTCCTAGAAGGATATTGGGACTCGCTCAAAGAGTTGGTGGAGAAAGCAATCTGGTGGATTGGTCGTGATTCCCTCAAACACATTTTCTAAGTAAATTTAGTTCATTTAAACCAAATTTTTAGATTTGGGGGTAAAAAATTCATCGGGATATTGAAACGGATTTCCATATATTCTGGGGGTTGCTTGAAGGATATTGGGACTCGCTTAAGGAGTTGGTAGAGAAAGTAATGCGGTGGATTGGTCGCGACTGCCTCAAACACTTTTTCTAAGTATATTTAGTTCATTTAAACCAAAATTTAGATTTGGGGGTCAAAAATTCACCGCGATATTGGAACGGAGTTCCATCTATTCCGGGGGTTCCTAGAAGGATATTGGGACTCGCTCAAAGAGTTGGTGGAGAAAGCAATCCGGTGGATGGGTTGCGATTGCCTCAAACACTTTTTCTAGGTATATTTAGTTCATTTAAACCAAAATTTAGATTTGGGGATCAATAATTCACCGGGATATTGGAACGGAGTTCCATTTATTCCGGGGGTTCCTAGAAGGATATTGGGACTCGCTCAAAGAGTTGGTGGAGAAAGCAATCTGGTGGATTGGTCGTGATTCCCTCAAACACATTTTCTAAGTAAATTTAGTTCATTTAAACCAAAATTTTAGATTTGGGGGTCAAAAATTCATCGGGATATTGAAACGGAGTTCCATATATTCTGGGGGTTGCTTGAAGGATATCGGGACTCGCTCAAGGAGTTGGTAGAGAAAGTAATCCGGTGGATTGGTCGCGACTGCCTCAAACACTTTTTCTAAGTATATTTAGTTCATTTAAACCACAATTTAGATTTGGGAGTCAAAAATTCACCGGGATATTGGAACGGAGTTCCATCTATTCAGGGGGTTCCTAGAAGGATATTGGGACTCGCTTAAAGAGTTAGTGGAGAAAGCAATCTGGTGGATTGGTCGTGATTGCCTCAAACACATTTTCTAAGTAAATTTAGTTCATTTAAACCAAAATTTTAGATTTGGGGGTCAAAAATTAATCGGGATATTGAAACGGAGTTCCATCTATTCTGGGGGTTGCTTGAAGGATATTGGGACTCGCTCAAGGAGTTGGTAGAGAAAGTAATCCGGTGGATTGGTCGCGATTGCCTCAAACACTTTTTCTAAGTATATTTAGTTCATTTAAACCAAAATTTAGATTTGGGGATCAAAAATTCACCGGGATATTGGAACGGAGTTCCATCTATTCCGGGGGTTCCTAGAAGGATATTGGGACTCGCTCAAAGAGTTGGTGGAGAAAGCAATCTGGTGGATTGGTCGCGATTGCCTCAAACACATTTTCTAAGTAAATTTAGTTCATTTAAACCAAAATTTTAGATTTGGGGGTCAAAAATTCATCGGGATATTGAAACGGAGTTCCATCTATTCTGGGGGTTGCTTGAAGGATATTGGGACTCGCTCAAGGAGTTGGTAGAGAAAGTAATCCGGTGGATTGGTCGCGATTGCCTCAAACACTTTTTCTAAGTATATTTAGTTCATTTAAACCAAAATTTAGATTTGGGGATCAAAAATTCACCGGGATATTGGAACGGTGTTCCATCTATTCCGGGGGTTCCTAGAAGGATATTGGGACTCGCTCAAAGAGTTGGTGGAGAAAGCAATCTGGTGGATTGGTCGTGACTGCCTCAAACACATTTTCTAAGTAAATTTAGTTCATTTAAACCAAAATTTTAGATTTGGGGTTCAAAAATTCATCGGGATATTGAAACGGAGTTCCATCTATTTTGGGGGTTGCTTGAAGGATATTGGGACTCGCTCAAGGAGTTGGTAGAGAAAGTAGTCCGATGGATTGGTCGCGATTGCCTCAAACACTTTTTCTAAGTATATTTAGTTCATTTAAACCAAAATTTAGATTTGGGGATCAAAAATTCACCGGGATATTGGAACGGAGTTCCATCTATTCCGGGGGTTCCTAGAAGGATATTGGGACTCGCTCAAAGAGTTGGTGGAAAAAGCAATACGGTGGATTGGTCGTGATTGCCTCAAACACATTTTCTAAGTAAATTTAGTTCATTTAAACGAAAATTTTAGATTTGGGGGTCAAAAATTCATCGGGATATTGAAACGGAGTTCCATCAATTTCGGGGGTTGCTTGAAGGATATTGGGACTCGCTCAAGGAGTTGGTAGAGAAAGTAATCCGGTGGATTGGTCGCGATTGCCTGAAACACTTTTTCTAAGTATATTTAGTTCATTTAAACCAAAATTTAGATTTGGGGATCAAAAATTCACCGGGATATTGGAACGGAGTTCCATCTATTCCGGGGTTCCTAGAAGGATATTGGGACTCGCTCAAAGAGTTGGTGGAGAAAGCAGTCTGGTGGATTGGTCGCGATTGCCTCAAACACATTTTCTAAGTAAATTTAGTTCATTTAAACCAAAATTTGAGATTGAGGGGTCAAAAATTCATCGGGATATTGGAACGGAGTTCCATCTATTCTGGAGGTTGCTAGAAGGATATTAGGACTCGCTCAAAGAGTTGGTGGAGAAAGCAATACGGCGGATTGGTTCCGATTCCCTCAAACACATTTTCTAAGTAAATTTAGTTCATTTAAACCAAAATTTTAGATTTGGGGGTCAAAAATTCGTCGGGATCTTGAAACGGAGTTCCATCTATTCTGGGGGTTGCTTAAAGGATATTGGGACTCGCTCAAGGAGTTGGTAGAGAAAGCAATCCGGCGGATTGGTCGCGATTGCCTCAAATACTTTTTCTTAGTATATTTAGTTCATTTAAAACAAAATTTAGATTTGGGGGTCAAAAATTCACCGGGATATTGGAACGGAGTTCCATCTATTCCGGGGGTTCCTAAAAGGATATTGGGACTCGCTCAAAGAGTTGGTGGAGAAAGCAATATGGTGGATTGGTCGCGATTGCCTCAAACACTTTTTCAAAGTATATTTAGTTCATTTAAACCAAAATTTAGATTTGGGGATCAAAAATTCACCGGGATATTGGAACGGAGTTCCATCTATTCCGGGGGTTCCTAGAAGGATATTGGGACTCGCTCAAGCAGTTGGTAGAGAAAGTAATACGGTGGATTGGTCGCGATTGCCTCAAACACTTTTTCTAAGTATATTTAGTTCATTTAAACCAAAATTTAGATTTGGGGATCAAAACTTCACCGGGATATTGGAACGAAGTTCCATCTATTCCGGGGGTTCCTAGAAGGATATTAGGACTCGCTCAAGGAGTTGGTAGAGAAAGTAATGCGGTGGATGGGTTGCGATTGCCTCAAACACTTTTTCTAGGTATATTTAGTTCATTTAAATCAAAATTTAGATTTGGGGATCAATAATTCACCGGGATATTGGAACGGAGTTCCATTTATTCCGGGGGTTCCTAGAAGGATATTGGGACTCGCTCAAAGAGTTGGTGGAGAAAGCAATCTGGTGGATTGGTCGCGATTGCCTCAAACACATTTTCTAAGTAAATTTAGTTCATTTAAACCAAAATTTTAGATTTGGGGGTCAAAAATTAATCGGGATATTGAAACGGAGTTCCATCTATTCTGGGGGTTGCTTGAAGGATATTGGGACTCGCTCAAGGAGTTGGTAGAGAAAGTAATCCGGTGGATTGGTCGCGATTGCCTCAAACACTTTTTCTAAGTATATTTAGTTCATTTAAACCAAAATTTAGATTTGGGGATCAAAAATTCACCGGGATATTGGAACGGAGTTCCATCTATTCCGGGGGTTCCTAGAAGGATATTGGGACTCGCTCAAAGAGTTGGTGGAGAAAGCAATCTGGTGGATTGGTCGCGATTGCCTCAAACACATTTTCTAAGTAAATTTAGTTCATTTAAACCAAAATTTTAGATTTGGGGGTCAAAAATTCATCGGGATATTGAAACGGAGTTCCATCTATTCTGGGGGTTGCTTGAAGGATATTGGGACTCGCTCAAGGAGTTGGTAGAGAAAGTAATCCGGTGGATTGGTCGCGATTGCCTCAAACACTTTTTCTAAGTATATTTAGTTCATTTAAACCAAAATTTAGATTTGGGGATCAAAAATTCACCGGGATATTGGAACGGAGTTCCATCTATTCCGGGGATTCCTAGAAGGATATTGGGACTCGCTCAAAGAGTTGGTGGAGAAAGCAATCTGGTGGATTGGTCGTGACTGCCTTAAACACATTTTCTAAGTAAATTTAGTTCATTTAAACCAAAATTTTAGATTTGGGGTTCAAAAATTCATCGGGATATTGAAACGGAGTTCCATCTATTTTGGGGGTTGCTTGAAGGATATTGGGACTCGCTCAAGGAGTTGGTAGAGAAAGTAGTCCGGTGGATTGGTCGCGATTGCCTCAAACACTTTTTCTAAGTATATTTAGTTCATTTAAACCAAAATTTAGATTTGGGGATCAAAAATTCACCGGGATATCGGAACGGAGTTCCATCTATTCCGGGGGTTCCTAGAAGGATATTGGGACTCGCTCAAAGAGTTGGTGGAGAAAGCAATCTGGTTGATTGGTCGCGATTGCCTCAAACACATTTTCTAAGTAAATTTAGTTCATTTAAACCAAAATTTTAGATTTGGGGGTCAAAAATTCATTGGGATATTGAAACGGAGTTCCATCTATTCTGGGGGTTGCTTGAAGGATATTGGGACTCGCTCAAGGAGTTGGTAGAGAAAGTAATCCGGTGGATTGATCGCGATTGCCTCAAACACTTTTTCTAAGTATATTTAGTTCATTTAAACCAAAATTTAGATTTGGGGATCAAAACTTCACCGGGATATTGGAACGGAGTTCCATCTATTCCGGGGGTTCCTAGAAGGATATTGGGACTCGCTCAAAGAGTTGGTGGAGAAAGCAATCTGGTGGATTGGTCGCGATTGCCTCAAACACATTTTCTAAGTAAATTTAGTTCATTTAAACCAAAATTTTTGATTTGGGGGTCAAAAATTCATCGGGATATTGAAACGGAGTTCCATCTATTCTGGGGGTTGCTTGAAGGATATTGGGACTCGCTCAAGGAGTTGGTAGAGAAAGTAATCCGGTGGATTGGTCGCGATTGCCTCAAACACTTTTTCTAAGTATATTTAGTTCATTTAAACCAAAATTTAGATTTGGGGATCAAAAATTCACCGGGATATCGGAACGGAGTTCCATCTATTCCGGGGGTTCCTAGAAGGATATTGGGACTCGCTCAAAGAGTTGGTGGAGAAAGCAATCTGGTGGATTGGTCGTGATTGCCTCAAACACATTTTCTAAGTAAATTTAGTTCATTTAAACCAAAATTTTAGATTTGGGTTTCAAAAATTCATCGGGATATTGAAACGGAGTTCCATCTATTCTGGGGGTTGCTTGAATGATATTGGGACTCGCTCAAGGAGTTGGTAGAGAAAGTAATCCGGTGGATTGGTCGCGATTGCCTCAAACACTTTTTCTAAGTTTATTTAGTTCATTTAAACCAAAATTTAGATTTGGGGATCAATAATTCACCGGGATATTGGAATGAAGTTCCATCTATTCCGGGGGTTCCTAGAAGGATATTGGGACTCGCTCAAAGAGTTGGTGGCGAAAGCAATCTGGTGGATTGGTCGTGATTGCCTCAAACACATTTTCTAAGTAAATTTAGTTCATTTAAACCAAAATTTTAGATTTGGGGGTCAAAAATTCATCGGGATATTGAAACGGAGTTCCATATATTCTGGGGGTTGCTTGAAGGACATTGGGACTCGCTCAAGGAGTTGGTAGAGAAAGTAATCCGGTGGATTGGTCGCGACTGCCTCAAACACTTTTTCTAAGTATATTTAGTTCATTTAAACCAAAATTTAGATTTGGGGGTCAAAAATTCACCGGGATATTGGAACGGAGTTCCATCTATTCCGGGGGTTCCTAGAAGGATATTGGGACTCGCTCAAAGAGTTGGTGGAGAAAGCAATCTGGTGGATTGGTCGTGATTCCCTCAAACACATTTTCTAAGTAAATTTAGTTCATTTAAACCAAAATTTTAGATTTGGGGGTCAAAAATTAATCGGGATATTGAAACGGAGTTCCATCTATTCTGGGGGTTGCTTGAATGATATTGGGACTCGCTCAAGGAGTTGGTAGAGAAAGTAATCCGGTGGATTGGTCGCGATTGCCTCAAACACTTTTTCTAAGTATATTTAGTTCATTTAAACCAAAATTTAGATTTGGGGATCAAAAATTCACGGGGATATTGGAACGGAGTTCCATCTATTCCGGGGGTTCCTAGAAGGATATTGGGACTCGCTCAAGGAGTTGGTAGAGAAAGTAATCCGGTGGATGGGTTGCGATTGCCTCAAACACTTTTTCTAGGTATATTTAGTTCATTTAAACCAAAATTTAGATTTGGGGATCAATAATTCACCGGGATATTGGAACGGAGTGCCATCTATTCCGGGGGTTCCTAGAAGGATATTGGGACTCGCTCAAAGAGTTGGTGGAGAAATCAATCTGGTGGATTGGTCGTGATTCCCTCAAACACATTTTCTAAGTAAATTTAGTTCATTTAAACCAAATTTTTAGATTTGGGGGTCAAAAATTCATCGGGATATTGAAACGGAGTTCCATATATTCTGGGGGTTGCTTGAAGGATATTGGGACTCGCTCAAGGAGTTGGTAGATAAAGTAATCCGGTGGATTGGTCGCGACTGCCTCAAACACTTTTTCTAAGTATATTTTGTTCATTTAAACCAAAATTTAGATTTGGGGGTCAAAAATTCACCGGGATATTGGAACGGAGTTCCATCTATTCCGGGGGTTCCTAGAAGGATATTGGGACTCGCTCAAAGAGTTGGTGGAGAAAGCAATCTGGTGGATTGGTCGTGATTGCCTCAAACACATTTTCTAAGTAAATTTAGTTCATTTAAACCAAAATTTTAGATTTGGGTTTCAAAAATTCATCGGGATATTGAAACGGAGTTCCATCTATTCTGGGGGTTGCTTGAAGGATATTGGGACTCGCTCAAGGAGTTGGTAGAGAAAGTAGTCCGGTGGATTGGTCGCGATTGCCTCAAACACTTTTTCTAAGTATATTTAGTTCATTTAAACCAAAATTTAGATTTGGGGATCAATAATTCACCGGGATATTGGAACGAAGTTCCATCTATTCCGGGGGTTCCTAGAAGGATATTAGGACTCGCTCAAGGAGTTGGAGGCGAAAGCAATCTGGTGGATTGGTCGTGATTGCCTCAAACACATTTTCTAAGTAAATTTAGTTCATTTAAACCAAAATTTTAGATTTGGGGGTCAAAAATTCATCGGGATATTGAAACGGAGTTCCATATATTCTGGGGGTCGCTTGAAGGATATTGGGACTCGCTCAAGGAGTTGGTGGAGAAAGCAATCTGGTGGATTGGTCGTGATTCCCTCAAACACATTTTCTAAGTAAATTTAGTTCATTTAAACCAAAATTTAGATTTGGGGGTAAAAAATTCACCGGGATATTGGAACGGAGTTCCATCTATTCCGGGGGTTCCTTGAAGGATATTGGGACTCGCTCAAGGAGTTGGTGGAGAAAGCAATCTGGTGGATTGGTCGTGATTGCCTCAAACACATTTTCTAAGTATATTTAGTTCATTTAAACCAAAAGTTTTGATTTGGGTTTCAAAAATTCATCGGGATATTGAAACGGAGTTCCATCTATTCTGGGGGTTGCTTGAATGATATTGGGACTCGCTCAAGGAGTTGGTAGAGAAAGTAATCCGGTGGATTGGTCGCGATTGCCTCAAACACTTTTTCTAAGTATATTTAGTTCATTTAAACCAAAATTTAGATTTGGGGATCAAAAATTCACCGGGATATTGGAACGGAGTTCCATCTATTCCGGGGGTTCCTAGAAGGATATTGAGACTCGCTCAAGGAGTTGGTAGAGAAAGTAATCCGGTGGATGGGTTGCGATTGCCTCAAACACTTTTTCTAGGTATATTTAGTTCATTTAAACCAAAATTTAGATTTGGGGATCAATAATTCACCGGGATATTGGAACGGAGTTCCATCTATTCCGGGGGTTCCTAGAAGGATATTGGGACTCGCTCAAAGAGTTGGTGGAGAAAGCAATCTGGTGGATTGGTCGTGATTCCCTCAAACACATTTTCTAAGTAAATTTAGTTCATTTAAACCAAATTTTTAGATTTGGGGGTAAAAAATTCATCGGGATATTGAAACGGATTTCCATATATTCTGGGGGTTGCTTGAAGGATATTGGGACTCGCTCAAGGAGTTGGTAGAGAAAGTAATGCGGTGGATTGGTCGCGACTGCCTCAAACACTTTTTCTAAGTATATTTAGTTCATTTAAACCAAAATTTAGATTTGGGGGTCAAAAATTCACCGCGATATTGGAACGAAGTTCCATCTATTCCGGGGGTTCCTAGAAGGATATTGGGACTCGCTCAAAGAGTTGGTGGAGAAAGCAATCCGGTGGATGGGTTGCGATTGCCTCAAACACTTTTTCTAGGTATATTTAGTTCATTTAAACCAAAATTTAGATTTGGGGATCAATAATTCACCGGGATATTGGAACGGAGTTCCATTTATTCCGGGGGTTCCTAGAAGGATATTGGGACTCGCTCAAAGAGTTGGTGGAGAAAGCAATCTGGTGGATTGGTCGTGATTCCCTCAAACACATTTTCTAAGTAAATTTAGTTCATTTAAACCAAAATTTTAGATTTGGGGGTCAAAAATTCATCGGGATATTGAAACGGAGTTCCATATATTCTGGGGGTTGCTTGAAGGATATCGGGACTCGCTCAAGGAGTTGGTAGAGAAAGTAATCCGGTGGATTGGTCGCGACTGCCTCAAACACTTTTTCTAAGTATATTTAGTTCATTTAAACCACAATTTAGATTTGGGAGTCAAAAATTCACCGGGATATTGGAACGGAGTTCCATCTATTCAGGGGGTTCCTAGAAGGATATTGGGACTCGCTTAAAGAGTTAGTGGAGAAAGCAATCTGGTGGATTGGTCGTGATTGCCTCAAACACATTTTCTAAGTAAATTTAGTTCATTTAAACCAAAATTTTAGATTTGGGGGTCAAAAATTCATCGGGATATTGAAACGGAGTTCCATCTATTCTGGGGGTTGCTTGAAGGATATTGGGACTCGCTCAAGGAGTTGGTAGAGAAAGTAATCCGGTGGATTGGTCGCGATTGCCTCAAACACTTTTTCTAAGTATATTTAGTTCATTTAAACCAAAATTTAGATTTGGGGATCAAAAATTCACCGGGATATTGGAACGGAGTTCCATCTATTCCGGGGGTTCCTAGAAGGATATTGGGACTCGCTCAAAGAGTTGGTGGAGAAAGCAATCTGGTGGATTGGTCGCGATTGCCTCAAACACATTTTCTAAGTAAATTTAGTTCATTTAAACCAAAATTTTAGATTTGGGGGTCAAAAATTCATCGGGATATTGAAACGGAGTTCCATCTATTCTGGGGGTTGCTTGAAGGATATTGGGACTCGCTCAAGGAGTTGGTAGAGAAAGTAATCCGGTGGATTGGTCGCGATTGCCTCAAACACTTTTTCTAAGTATATTTAGTTCATTTAAACCAAAATTTAGATTTGGGGATCAAAAATTCACCGGGATATTGGAACGGAGTTCCATCTATTCCGGGGGTTCCTTGAAGGATATTGGGACTCGCTCAAAGAGTTGGTGGAGAAAGCAATCTGGTGGATTGGTCGTGACTGCCTCAAACACATTTTCTAAGTAAATTTTGTTCATTTAAACCAAAATTTTAGATTTGGGGTTCAAAAATTCATCGGGATATTGAAACGGAGTTCCATCTATTTTGGGGGTTGCTTGAAGGATATTGGGACTCGCTCAAGGAGTTGGTAGAGAAAGTAGTCCGATGGATTGGTCGCGATTGCCTCAAACACTTTTTCTAAGTATATTTAGTTCATTTAAACCAAAATTTAGATTTGGGGATCAAAAATTCACCGGGATATTGGAACGGAGTTCCATCTATTCCGGGGGTTCCTAGAAGGATATTGGGACTCGCTCAAAGAGTTGGTGGAAAAAGCAATACGGTGGATTGGTCGTGATTGCCTCAAACACATTATCTAAGTAAATTTAGTTCATTTAAACGAAAATTTTAGATTTGGGGGTCAAAAATTCATCGGGATATTGAAACGGAGTTCCATCAATTTCGGGGGTTGCTTGAAGGATATTGGGACTCGCTCAAGGAGTTGGTAGAGAAAGTAATCCGGTGGATTGGTCGCGATTGCCTGAAACACTTTTTCTAAGTATATTTAGTTCATTTAAACCAAAATTTAGATTTGGGGATCAAAAATTCAACGGGATATTGGAACGGAGTTCCATCTATTCCGGGGTTCCTAGAAGGATATTGGGACTCGCTCAAAGAGTTGGTGGAGAAAGCAGCCTGGTGGATTGGTCACGATTGCCTCAAACACATTTTCTAAGTAAATTTAGTTCATTTAAACCAAAATTTGAGATTGAGGGGTCAAAAATTCATCGGGATAATGGAACGGAGTTCCATCTATTCTGGAGGTTGCTAGAAGGATATTAGGACTCGCTCAAAGAGTTGGTGGAGAAAGCAATACGGCGGATTGGTTCCGATTCCCTCAAACACATTTTCTAAGTAAATTTAGTTCATTTAAACCAAAATTTTAGATTTGGGGGTCAAAAATTCGTCGGGATCTTGAAACGGAGTTCCATCTATTCTGGGGGTTGCTTAAATGATATTGGGAGTCGCTAAAGGAGTTGGTAGAGAAAGCAATCCGGCGGATTGGTCGCGATTGCCTCAAATACTTTTTCTTAGTATATTTAGTTCATTTAAAACAAAATTTAGATTTGGGGGTCAAAAATTCACCGGGATATTGGAACGGAGTTCCATCTATTCCGGGGGTTCCTAAAAGGATATTGGGACTCGCTCAAAGAGTTGGTGGAGAAAGTAATCCGGTGGATTGGTCGCGATTGCCTCAAACACTTTTTCTAAGTATATTTAGTTCATTTAAACCAAAATTTAGATTTGGGGATCAAAACTTCACCGGGATATTGGAACGAAGTTCCATCTATTCCGGGGGTTCCTAGAAGGATATTAGGACTCGCTCAAGGAGTTGGTAGAGAAAGTAATCCGGTGGATGGGTTGCGATTGCCTCAAACACTTTTTCTAGGTATATTTAGTTCATTTAAACCAAAATTTAGATTTGGGGATCAATAATTCACCGGGATATTGGAACGGAGTTCCATTTATTCCGGGGGTTCCTAGAAGGATATTGGGACTCGCTCAAAGAGTTGGTGGAGAAAGCAATCTGGTGGATTGGTCGCGATTGCCTCAAACACATTTTCTAAGTAAATTTAGTTCATTTAAACCAAAATTTTAGATTTGGGGGTCAAAAATTCATCGGGATATTGAAACGGAGTTCCATCTATTCTGGGGGTTGCTTGAAGGATATTGGGACTCGCTCAAGGAGTTGGTAGAGAAAGTAATCCGGTGGATTGGTCGCGATTGCCTCAAACACTTTTTCTAAGTATATTTAGTTCATTTAAACCAAAATTTAGATTTGGGGATCAAAAATTCACCGGGATATTGGAACGGAGTTCCATCTATTCCGGGGGTTCCTAGAAGGATATTGGGACTCGCTCAAAGAGTTGGTGGAGAAAGCAATCTGGTGGATTGGTCGTGACTGCCTAAAACACATTTTCTAAGTAAATTTAGTTCATTTAAACCAAAATTTTAGATTTGGGGTTCAAAAATTCATCGGGATATTGAAACGGAGTTCCATCTATTTTGGGGGTTGCTTGAAGGATATTGGGACTCGCTCAAGGAGTTGGTAGAGAAAGTAGTCCGGTGGATTGGTCGCGATTGCCTCAAACACTTTTTCTAAGTATATTTAGTTCATTTAAACCAAAATTTAGATTTGGGGATCAATAATTCACCGGGATATTGGAACGGAGTTCCATCTATTCCGGGGGTTCCTAGAAGGATATTGGGACTCGCTCAAAGAGTTGGTGGAGAAAGCAATCTGGTGGATTGGTCGCGATTGCCTCAAACACATTTTCTAAGTAAATTTAGTTCATTTAAACCAAAATTTTAGATTTGGGGGTCAAAAATTCATCGGGATATTGAAACGGAGTTCCATCTATTCTGGGGGTTGCTTGAAGGATATTGGGACTCGCTCAAGGAGTTGGTAGAGAAAGTAATCCGGTGGATTGGTCGCGATTGCCTCAAACACTTTTTCTAAGTATATTTAGTTCATTTAAACCAAAATTTAGATTTGGGGATCAAAAATTCACCGGGATATCGGAACGGAGTTCCATCTATTCCGGGGGTTCCTAGAAGGATATTGGGACTCGCTCAAACAGTTGGTGGAGAAAGCAATCTGGTGGATTGGTCGTGATTGCCTCAAACACATTTTCTAAGTAAATTTAGTTCATTTAAACCAAAATTTTAGATTTGGGGTTCAAAAATTCATCGGGATATTGAAACGGAGTTCCATCTATTTTGGGGGTTGCTTGAAGGATATTGGGACTCGCTCAAGGAGTTGGTAGAGAAAGTAGTCCGGTGGATTGGTCGCGATTGCCTCAAACACTTTTTCTAAGTATATTTAGTTCATTTAAACCAAAATTTAGATTTGGGGATCAATAATTCACCGGGATATTGGAACGGAGTTCCATCTTTTCCGGGGGTTCCTAGAAGGATATTGGGACTCGCTCAAAGAGTTGGTGGAAAAAGCAATACGGTGGATTGGTCGTGATTGCCTCAAACACATTTTCTTAGTAAATTTAGTTCATTTAAACGAAAATTTTAGATTTGGGGGTCAAAAATTCATCGGGATATTGAAACGGAGTTCCATCAATTCTGGGGGTTGCTTGAAGGATATTGGGACTCGCTCAAGGAGTTGGTAGAGAAAGTAATCCGGTGGATTGGTCGCGATTGCCTCAAACACTTTTTCTAAGTATATTTAGTTCATTTAAACCAAAATTTAGATTTGGGGATCAAAAATTCACCGGGATATTGGAACGGAGTTCCATCTATTCCGGGGTTCCTAGAAGGATATTGGGACTCGCTCAAAGAGTTGGTGGAGAAAGCAGTCTGGTGGATTGGTCGCGATTGCCTCAAACACATTTTCTAAGTAAATTTAGTTCATTTAAACCAAAATTTGAGATTGAGGGGTCAAAAATTCATCGGGATATTGGAACGGAGTTCCATCTATTCTGGAGGTTGCTAGAAGGATATTAGGACTCGCTCAAAGAGTTGGTGGAGAAAGCAATACGGCGGATTGGTTCCGATTCCCTCAAACACATTTTCTAAGTAAATTTAGTTCATTTAAACCAAAATTTTAGATTTGGGGGTCAAAAATTCATCGGGATCTTGAAACGGAGTTCCATCTATTCTGGGGGTTGCTTAAAGGATATTGGGACTCGCTCAAGGAGTTGGTAGAGAAAGCAATCCGGTGGATTGGTCGCGATTGCCTCAAATACTTTTTCTTAGTATATTTAGTTCGTTTAAAACAAAATTTAGATTTGGGGGTCAAAAATTCACCGGGATATTGGAACGGAGTTCCATCTATTCCGGGGGTTCCTAAAAGGATATTGGGACACGCTCAAAGAGTTGGTGGAGAAAGCAATATGGTGGATTGGTCGCGATTGCCTCAAACACTTTTTCTAAGTATATTTAGTTCATTTAAACCAAAATTTAGATTTGGGGATCAAAAATTCACCGGGATATTGGAACGGAGTTCCATCTATTTCGGGGGTTCCTAGAAGGATATTGGGACTCGCTCAAGCAGTTGGTAGAGAAAGTAATCCGGTGGATTGGTCGCGATTGCCTCAAACACTTTTTCTAAGTATATTTAGTTCATTTAAACCAAAATTTAGATTTGGGGATCAAAACTTCACCGGGATATTGGAACGAAGTTCCATCTATTCCGGGGGTTCCTAGAAGGATATTAGGACTCGCTCAAGGAGTTGGTAGAGAAAGTAATCCGGTGGATGGGTTGCGATTGCCTCAAACACTTTTTCTAGGTATATTTAGTTCATTTAAACCAAAATTTAGATTTGGGGATCAATAATTCACCGGGATATTGGAACGGAGTTCCATTTATTCCGGGGGTTCCTAGAAGGATATTGGGACTCGCTCAAAGAGTTGGTGGAGAAAGCAATCTGGTGGATTGGTCGTGATTCCCTCAAACACATTTTCTAAGTAAATTTAGTTCATTTAAACCAAAATTTTAGATTTGGGGGTCAAAAATTCATCGGGATATTGAAACGGAGTTCCATATATTCTGGGGGTTGCTTGAAGGATATCGGGACTCGCTCAAGGAGTTGGTAGAGAAAGTAATCCGGTGGATTGGTCGCGACTGCCTCAAACACTTTTTCTAAGTATATTTAGTTCATTTAAACCAAAATTTAGATTTGGGAGTCAAAAATTCACCGGGATATTGGAACGGAGTTCCATCTATTCCGGGGGTTCCTAGAAGGATATTGGGACTCGCTTAAAGAGTTGGTGGAGAAAGCAATCTGGTGGATTGGTCGTGATTGCCTCAAACACATTTTCTAAGTAAATTTAGTTCATTTAAACCAAAATTTTAGATTTGGGGGTAAAAAATTCATCGGGATATTGAAACGGAGTTCCATCTATTCTGGGGGTTGCTTGAAGGATATTGGGACTCGCTCAAGGAGTTGGTAGAGAAAGTAATCCGGTGGATTGGTCGCGATTGCCTCAAACACTTTTTCTAAGTATATTTAGTTCATTTAAACCAAAATTTATATTTGGGGATCAAAAATTCACCGGGATATTGGAACGGAGTTCCATCTATTCCGGGGGTTCCTAGAAGGATTTTGGGACTCGCTCAAAGAGTTGGTGGAGAAAGCAATCTGGTGGATTGGTCGCGATTGCCTCAAACACATTTTCTAAGTAAATTTAGTTCATTTAAACCAAAATTTTAGATTTGGGGGTCAAAAATTCATCGGGATATTGAAACGGAGTTCCATCTATTCTGGGGGTTGCTTGAAGGATATTGGGACTCGCTCAAGGAGTTGGTAGAGAAAGTAATCCGGTGGATTGGTCGCGATTGCCTCAAACACTTTTTCTAAGTATATTTAGTTCATTTAAACCAAAATTTAGATTTGGGGATCAAAAATTCACCGGGATATTGGAACGGAGTTCCATCTATTCCGGGGGTTCCTAGAAGGATATTGGGACTCGCTCAAAGAGTTGGTGGAGAAAGCAATCTGGTGGATTGGTCGTGACTGCCTAAAACACATTTTCTAAGTAAATTTAGTTCATTTAAACCAAAATTTTAGATTTGGGGTTCAAAAATTCATCGGGATATTGAAACGGAGTTCCATCTATTTTGGGGGTTGCTTGAAGGATATTGGGACTCGCTCAAGGAGTTGGTAGAGAAAGTAGTCCGGTGGATTGGTCGCGATTGCCTCAAACACTTTTTCTAAGTATATTTAGTTCATTTAAACCAAAATTTAGATTTGGGGATCAAAAATTCACCGGGATATCGGAACGGAGTTCCATCTATTCCGGGGGTTCCTAGAAGGATATTGGGACTCGCTCAAAGAGTTGGTGGAGAAAGCAATCTGGTGGATTGGTCGCGATTGCCTCAAACACATTTTCTAAGTAAATTTAGTTCATTTAAACCAAAATTTTAGATTTGGGGGTCAAAAATTCATCGGGATATTGAAACGGAGTTCCATCTATTCTGGGGGTTGCTTGAAGGATATTGGGACTCGCTCAAGGAGTTGGTAGAGAAAGTAATCCGGTGGATTGGTCGCGATTGCCTCAAACACTTTTTCTAAGTATATTTAGTTCATTTAAACCAAAATTTAGATTTGGGGATCAAAAATTCACCGGGATATCGGAACGGAGTTCCATCTATTCCGGGGGTTCCTAGAAGGATATTGGGACTCGCTCAAAGAGTTGGTGGAGAAAGCAATCTGGTGGATTGGTCGTGATTGCCTCAAACACATTTTCTAAGTAAATTTAGTTCATTTAAACCAAAATTTTAGATTTGGGGTTCAAAAATTCATCGGGATATTGAAACGGAGTTCCATCTATTTTGGGGGTTGCTTGAAGGATATTGGGACTCGCTCAAGGAGTTGGTAGAGAAAGTAGTCCGGTGGATTGGTCGCGATTGCCTCAAACACTTTTTCTAAGTATATTTAGTTCATTTAAACCAAAATTTAGATTTGGGGATCAATAATTCACCGGGATATTGGAACGGAGTTCCATCTATTCCGGGGGTTCCTAGAAGGATATTGGGACTCGCTCAAAGAGTTGGTGGAGAAAGCAATCTGGTGGATTGGTCGCGATTGCCTCAAACACATTTTCTAAGTAAATTTAGTTCATTTAAACCAAAATTTTAGATTTGGGGGTCAAAAATTCATCGGGATATTGAAACGGAGTTCCATCTATTCTGGGGGTTGCTTGAAGGATATTGGGACTCGCTCAAGGAGTTGGTAGAGAAAGTAATCCGGTGGATTGGTCGCGATTGCCTCAAACACTTTTTCTAAGTATATTTAGTTCATTTAAACCAAAATTTAGATTTGGGGATCAAAAATTCACCGGGATATCGGAACGGAGTTCCATCTATTCCGGGGGTTCCTAGAAGGATATTGGGACTCGCTCAAACAGTTGGTGGAGAAAGCAATCTGGTGGATTGGTCGTGATTGCCTCAAACACATTTTCTAAGTAAATTTAGTTCATTTAAACCAAAATTTTAGATTTGGGGTTCAAAAATTCATCGGGATATTGAAACGGAGTTCCATCTATTTTGGGGGTTGCTTGAAGGATATTGGGACTCGCTCAAGGAGTTGGTAGAGAAAGTAGTCCGGTGGATTGGTCGCGATTGCCTCAAACACTTTTTCTAAGTATATTTAGTTCATTTAAACCAAAATTTAGATTTGGGGATCAATAATTCACCGGGATATTGGAACGGAGTTCCATCTATTCCGGGGGTTCCTAGAAGGATATTGGGACTCGCTCAAAGAGTTGGTGGAAAAAGCAATACGGTGGATTGGTCGTGATTGCCTCAAACACATTTTCTTAGTAAATTTAGTTCATTTAAACGAAAATTTTAGATTTGGGGGTCAAAAATTCATCGGGATATTGAAACGGAGTTCCATCAATTCTGGGGGTTGCTTGAAGGATATTGGGACTCGCTCAAGGAGTTGGTAGAGAAAGTAATCCGGTGGATTGGTCGCGATTGCCTCAAACACTTTTTCTAAGTATATTTAGTTCATTTAAACCAAAATTTAGATTTGGGGATCAAAAATTCACCGGGATATTGGAACGGAGTTCCATCTATTCCGGGGTTCCTAGAAGGATATTGGGACTCGCTCAAAGAGTTGGTGGAGAAAGCAGTCTGGTGGATTGGTCGCGATTGCCTCAAACACATTTTCTAAGTAAATTTAGTTCATTTAAACCAAAATTTGAGATTGAGGGGTCAAAAATTCATCGGGATATTGGAACGGAGTTCCATCTATTCTGGAGGTTGCTAGAAGGATATTAGGACTCGCTCAAAGAGTTGGTGGAGAAAGCAATACGGCGGATTGGTTCCGATTCCCTCAAACACATTTTCTAAGTAAATTTAGTTCATTTAAACCAAAATTTTAGATTTGGGGGTCAAAAATTCATCGGGATCTTGAAACGGAGTTCCATCTATTCTGGGGGTTGCTTAAAGGATATTGGGACTCGCTCAAGGAGTTGGTAGAGAAAGCAATCCGGTGGATTGGTCGCGATTGCCTCAAATACTTTTTCTTAGTATATTTAGTTCGTTTAAAACAAAATTTAGATTTGGGGGTCAAAAATTCACCGGGATATTGGAACGGAGTTCCATCTATTCCGGGGGTTCCTAAAAGGATATTGGGACTCGCTCAAAGAGTTGGTGGAGAAAGCAATATGGTGGATTGGTCGCGATTGCCTCAAACACTTTTTCTAAGTATATTTAGTTCATTTAAACCAAAATTTAGATTTGGGGATCAAAAATTCACCGGGATATTGGAACGGAGTTCCATCTATTTCGGGGGTTCCTAGAAGGATATTGGGACTCGCTCAAGCAGTTGGTAGAGAAAGTAATCCGGTGGATTGGTCGCGATTGCCTCAAACACTTTTTCTAAGTATATTTAGTTCATTTAAACCAAAATTTAGATTTGGGGATCAAAACTTCACCGGGATATTGGAACGAAGTTCCATCTATTCCGGGGGTTCCTAGAAGGATATTAGGACTCGCTCAAGGAGTTGGTAGAGAAAGTAATCCGGTGGATGGGTTGCGATTGCCTCAAACACTTTTTCTAGGTATATTTAGTTCATTTAAACCAAAATTTAGATTTGGGGATCAATAATTCACCGGGATATTGGAACGGAGTTCCATTTATTCCGGGGGTTCCTAGAAGGATATTGGGACTCGCTCAAAGAGTTGGTGGAGAAAGCAATCTGGTGGATTGGTCGTGATTCCCTCAAACACATTTTCTAAGTAAATTTAGTTCATTTAAACCAAAATTTTAGATTTGGGGGTCAAAAATTCATTGGGATATTGAAACGGAGTTCCATATATTCTGGGGGTTGCTTGAAGGATATCGGGACTCGCTCAAGGAGTTGGTAGAGAAAGTAATCCGGTGGATTGGTCGCGACTGCCTCAAACACTTTTTCTAAGTATATTTAGTTCATTTAAACCAAAATTTAGATTTGGGAGTCAAAAATTCACCGGGATATTGGAACGGAGTTCCATCTATTCCGGGGGTTCCTAGAAGGATATTGGGACTCGCTTAAAGAGTTGGTGGAGAAAGCAATCTGGTGGATTGGTCGTGATTGCCTCAAACACATTTTCTAAGTAAATTTAGTTCATTTAAACCAAAATTTTAGATTTGGGGGTAAAAAATTCATCGGGATATTGAAACGGAGTTCCATCTATTCTGGGGGTTGCTTGAAGGATATTGGGACTCGCTCAAGGAGTTGGTAGAGAAAGTAATCCGGTGGATTGGTCGCGATTGCCTCAAACACTTTTTCTAAGTATATTTAGTTCATTTAAACCAAAATTTATATTTGGGGATCAAAAATTCACCGGGATATTGGAACGGAGTTCCATCTATTCCGGGGGTTCCTAGAAGGATTTTGGGACTCGCTCAAGGAGTTGGTAGAGAAAGTAGTCCGGTGGATTGGTCGCGATTGCCTCAAACACTTTTTCTAAGTATATTTAGTTCATTTAAACCAAAATTTAGATTTGGGGATCAATAATTCACCGGGATATTGGAACGGAGTTCCATCTATTCCTGGGGTTCCTAGAAGGATATTGGGACTCGCTCAAAGAGTTGGTGGAGAAAGCAATCTGGTGGATTGGTCGCGATTGCCTCAAACACATTTTCTAAGTAAATTTAGTTCATTTAAACCAAAATTTTATATTTGGGGGTCAAAAATTAATCGGGATATTGAAACGGAGTTCCATCTATTCTGGGGGTTGCTTGAAGGATATTGGGACTCGCTCATGGAGTTGGTAGAGAAAGTAATCCGGTGGATTGGTCGCGATTGCCTCAAACACTTTTTCTAAGTATATTTAGATCATTTAAACCAAAATTTAGATTTGGGGATCAAAACTTCACCGGGATATTGGAACGGAGTTCCATCTATTCCGGGGATTCCTAGAAGGATATTAGGACTCGCTCAAGGAGTTGGTAGAGAAAGTAATCTGGTGGATGGGTTGCGATTGCCTCAAACACTTTTTCTAGGTATATTTAGTTCATTTAAACCAAAATTTAGATTTGGGGATCAATAATTCACCGGGATATTGGAACGGAGTTCCATTTATTCCGGGGGTTCCTAGAAGGATATTGGGACTCGCTCAAAGAGTTGGTGGAGAAAGCAATCTGGTGGATTGGTCGTGATTCCCTCAAACACATTTTCTAAGTAAATTTAGTTCATTTAAACCAAAATTTTAGATTTGGGGGTCAAAAATTCATCGGGATATTGAAACGGAGTTCCATATATTCTGGGGGTTGCTTGAAGGATATCGGGACTCGCTCAAGGAGTTGGTAGAGAAAGTAATCCGGTGGATTGGTCGCGACTGCCTCAAACACTTTTTCTAAGTATATTTAGTTCATTTAAACCAAAATTTAGATTTGGGAGTCAAAAATTCACCGGGATATTGGAACGGAGTTCCATCTATTCCGGGGGTTCCTAGAAGGATATTGGGACTCGCTCAAAGAGTTGGTGGAGAAAGCAATCTGGTGGATTGGTCGCGATTGCCTCAAACACATTTTCTAAGTAAATTTAGTTCATTTAAACCAAAATTTTAGATTTGGGGGTCAAAAATTCATCGGGATATTGAAACGGAGTTCCATCTATTCTGGGGTTGCTTGAAGGATATTGGGACTCGCTCAAGGAGTTGGTAGAGAAAGTAATCCGGTGGATTGGTCGCGATTGCCTCAAACACTTTTTCTAAGTATATTTAGTTCATTTAAACCAAAATTTAGATTTGGGGATCAAAAATTCACCGGGATATTGGAACGGAGTTCCATCTATTCCGGGGGTTCCTAGAAGGATATTGGGACTCGCTCAAAGAGTTGGTGGAGAAAGCAATCTGGTGGATTGGTCGCGATTGCCTCAAACACATTTTCTAAGTAAATTTAGTTCATTTAAACCAAAATTTTAGATTTGGGGGTCAAAAATTCATCGGGATATTGAAACGGAGTTCCATCTATTCTGGGGGTTGCTTGAAGGATATTGGGACTCGCTCAAGGAGTTGGTAGAGAAAGTAATCTGGTGGATTGGTCGCGATTGCCTCAAACACTTTTTCTAAGTATATTTAGTTCATTTAAACCAAAATTTAGATTTGGGAGTCAAAAATTCACCGGGATATTGGAACGGAGTTCCATCTATTCCGGGGGTTCCTAGAAGGATATTGGGACTCGCTTAAAGAGTTTGTGGAGAAAGCAATCTGGTGGATTGGTCGTGATTGCCTCAAACACATTTTCTAAGTAAATTTTGTTCATTTAAACCAAAATTTTAGATTTGGGGGTAAAAAATTCATCGGGATATTGAAACGGAGTTCCTTCTATTCTGGGGGTTGCTTGAAGGATATTGGGACTCGCTCAAGGAGTTGGTAGAGAAAGTAATCCGGTGGATTGGTCGCGATTGCCTCAAACACTTTTTCTAAGTATATTTAGTTCATTTAAACCAAAATTTAGATTTGGGGATCAATAATTCACCGGGATATTGGAACGGAGTTCCATCTATTCCGGGGGTTCCTAGAAGGATATTGGGACTCGCTCAAAGAGTTGGTGGAGAAAGCAATCTGGTGGATTGGTCGCGATTGCCTCAAACACATTTTCTAAGTAAATTTAGTTCATTTAAACCAAAATTTTAGATTTGGGGGTCAAAAATTCATCAGGATATTGAAACGGAGTTCCATCTATTCTGGGGGTTGCTTGAAGGATATTGGGACTCGCTCAAGGAGGTGGTAGAGAAAGTAATCCGGTGGATTGGTCGCGATTGCCTCAAACACTTTTTCTAAGTATATTTAGTTCATTTAAACCAAAATTTAGATTTGGGGATCAAAAATTCACCGGGATATTGGAACGGAGTTCCATCTATTCCGGGGGTTCCTAGAAGGATATTGGGACTCGCTCAAAGAGTTGGTTGAGAAAGCAATCTGGTGGATTGGTCGCGATTGCCTCAAACACATTTTCTAAGTAAATTTAGTTCATTTAAACCAAAATTTTAGATTTGGGGGTCAAAAATTCATCGGGATATTGAAACGGAGTTCCATCTATTCTGGGGGTTGCTTGAAGGATATTGGGACTCGCTCAAGGAGTTGGTAGAGAAAGTAATCCGGTGGATTGGTCGCGATTGCCTCAAACACTTTTTCTAAGTATATTTAGTTCATTTAAACCAAAATTTAGATTTGGGGATCAAAAATTCACCGGGATATTGGAACGGAGTTCCATCTATTCCGGGGGTTCATAGAAGGATATTGGGACTCGCTCAAAGAGTTGGTGGAGAAAGCAATCTGGTGGATTGGTCGTGACTGCCTCAAACACATTTTCTAAGTAAATTTAGTTCATTTAAACCAAAATTTTAGATTTGGGGTTCAAAAATTCATCGGGATATTGAAACGGAGTTCCTTCTATTTTGGGGGTTGCTTGAAGGATTTTGGGACTCGCTCAAGGAGTTGGTAGAGAAAGTAGTCCGGTGGATTGGTCGCGATTGCCTCAAACACTTTTTCTAAGTATATTTAGTTCATTTAAACCAAAATTTAGATTTGGGGATCAATAATTCACCGGGATATTGGAACGGAGTTCCATCTATTCCGGGGGTTCCTAGAAGGATATTGGGACTCGCTCAAAGAGTTGGTGGAGAAAGCAATCTGGTGGATTGGTCGCGATTGCCTCAAACACATTTTATAAGTAAATTTAGTTCATTTAAACCAAAATTTTAGATTTGGGGGTCAAAAATTAATCGGGATATTGAAACGGAGTTCCATCTATTCTGGGGGTTGCTTGAAGGATATTGGGACTCGCTCATGGAGTTGGTAGAGAAAGTAATCCGGTGGATTGGTCGCGATTGCCTCAAACACTTTTTCTAAGTATATTTAGTTCATTTAAACCAAAATTTAGATTTGGGGATCAAAACTTCACCGGGATATTGGAACGGAGTTCCATCTATTCCGGGGATTCCTAGAAGGATATTAGGACTCGCTCAAGGAGTTGGTAGAGAAAGTAATCCGGTGGATGGGTTGCGATTGCCTCAAACACTTTTTCTAGGTATATTTAGTTCATTTAAACCAAAATTTAGATTTGGGGATCAATAATTCACCGGGATATTGGAACGGAGTTCCATTTATTCCGGGGGTTCCTAGAAGGATATTGGGACTCGCTCAAAGAGTTGGTGGAGAAAGCAATCTGGTGGATTGGTCGTGATTCCCTCAAACACATTTTCTAAGTAAATTTAGTTCATTTAAACCAAAATTTTAGATTTGGGGGTCAAAAATTCATCGGGATATTGAAACGGAGTTCCATATATTCTGGGGGTTGCTTGAAGGATATCGGGACTCGCTCAAGGAGTTGGTAGAGAAAGTAATCCGGTGGATTGGTCGCGACTGCCTCAAACACTTTTTCTAAGTATATTTAGTTCATTTAAACCAAAATTTAGATTTGGGAGTCAAAAATTCACCGGGATATTGGAACGGAGTTCCATCTATTCCGGGGGTTCCTAGAAGGATATTGGGACTCGGTTAAAGAGTTGGTGGAGAAAGCAATCTGGTGGATTGGTCGTGATTGCCTCAAACACATTTTCTAAGTAAATTTTGTTCATTTAAACCAAAATTTTAGATTTGGGGGTAAAAAATTCATCGGGATATTGAAACGGAGTTCCATCTATTCTGGGGGTTGCTTGAAGGATATTGGGACTCGCTCAAGGAGTTGGTAGAGAAAGTAATCCGGTGGATTGGTCGCGATTGCCTCAAACACTTTTTCTAAGTATATTTAGTTCATTTAAACCAAAATTTAGATTTGGGGATCAAAAATTCACCGGGATATTGGAACGGAGTTCCATCTATTCCGGGGGTTCCTAGAAGGATATTGGGACTCGCTCAAAGAGTTGGTGGAGAAAGCAATCTGGTGGATTGGTCGCGATTGCCTCAAACACATTTTCTAAGTAAATTTAGTTCATTTAAACCAAAATTTTAGATTTGGGGGTCAAAAATTCATCGGGATATTGAAACGGAGTTCCATCTATTCTGGGGGTTGCTTGAAGGATATTGGGACTCGCTCAAGGAGTTGGTAGAGAAAGTAATCTGGTGGATTGGTCGCGATTGCCTCAAACACTTTTTCTAAGTATATTTAGTTCATTTAAACCAAAATTTAGATTTGGGGATCAAAAATTCACCGGGATATTGGAACGGAGTTCCATCTATTCCGGGGGTTCCTAGAAGGATATTGGGACTCCGCTCAAAGAGTTGGTGGAGAAAGCAATCTCGTGGATTGGTCGTAACTGCCTCAAACACATTTTCTAAGTAAATTTAGTTCATTTAAACCAAAATTTTAGATTTGGGGTTCAAAAATTCATCGGGATATTGAAACGGAGTTCCTTCTATTTTGGGGGTTGCTTGAAGGATATTGGGACTCGCTCAAGGAGTTGGTAGAGAAAGTAGTCCGGTGGATTGGTCGCGATTGCCTCAAACACTTTTTCTAAGTATATTTAGTTCATTTAAACCAAAATTTAGATTTGGGGATCAAAAATTCACCGGGATATTGGAACGGAGTTCCATCTATTCCGGGGGTTCCTATAAGGATATTGGGACTCGCTCAAAGAGTTGGTGGAGAAAGCAATATGGTGGATTGGTCGTGATTGCCTCAAACGCATTTTCTAAGTAAATTTAGTTCATTTAAACCAAAATTTTAGATTTGGGGGTCAAAAATTCATCGGGATATTGAAACGGAGTTCCATCTATTCTGGGGTTGCTTGAAGGATAGTGGGACTCGCTCAAGGAGTTGGTAGAGAAAGTAATCCGGTGGATTGGTCGCGATTGCCTCAAACACTTTTTCTAAGTATATTTAGTTCATTTAAACCAAAATTTAGATTTGGGGATCAAAAATTCACCGGGATATTGGAACGGAGTTCCATCTATTCCGGGGGTTCCTAGAAGGATATTGGGACTCGCTCAAAGAGTTGGTGGAGAAAGCAATCTGGTGGATTGGTCGCGATTGCCTCAAACACATTTTCTAAGTAAATTTAGTTCATTTAAACCAAAATATTAGATTTGGGGGTCAAAAATTCATCGGGATATTGAAACGGAGTTCCATCTATTCTGGGGGTTGCTTGAAGGATATTGGGACTCGCTCAAGGAGTTGGTAGAGAAAGTAATCCGGTGGATTGGTCGCGATTGCCTCAAACACTTTTTCTAAGTATATTTAGTTCATTTAAACCAAAATTTAGATTTGGGGATAAAAAATTCACCGGGATATTGGAACGGAGTTCCATCTATTCCGGGGGTTCCTAGAAGGATATTGGGACTCGCTCAAAGAGTTGGTGGAGAAAGCAATCTGGTGGATTGGTCGTGACTGCCTCAAACACATTTTCTAAGTAAATTTAGTTCATTTAAACCAAAATTTTAGATTTGGGGTTCAAAAATTCATCGGGATATTGAAACGGAGTTCCATCTATTTTGGGGGTTGCTTGAAGGATATTGGGACTCGCTCAAGGAGTTGGTAGAGAAAGTAGTCCGGTGGATTGGTCGCGATTGCCTCAAACACTTTTTCTAAGTATATTTAGTTCATTTAAACCAAAATTTAGATTTGGGGATCAATAATTCACCGGGATATTGGAACGGAGTTCCATCTATTCCGGGGGCTCCTAGAAGGATATTGGGACTCGCTCAAAGAGTTGGTGGAGAAAGCAATCTGGTGGATTGGTCGCGATTGCCTCAAACACATTTTCTAAGTAAATTTAGTTCATTTAAACCAAAATTTTAGATTTGGGGGTCAAAAATTAATCGGGATATTGAAACGGAGTTCCATCTATTCTGGGAGTTGCTTGAAGGATATTGGACTCGCTCAAGGAGTTGGTAGAGAAAGTAATCCGGTGGATTGGTCGCGATTGCCTCAAACACTTTTTCTAAGTATATTTAGTTCATTTAAACCAAAATTTAGATTTGGGGATCAAAACTTCACCGGGATATTGGAACGGAGTTCCATCTATTCCGGGGATTCCTAGAAGGATATTAGGACTCGCTCAAGGAGTTGGTAGAGAAAGTAATCCGGTGGATGGGTTGCGATTGCCTCAAACACTTTTTCTAGGTATATTTAGTTCATTTAAACCAAAATTTAGATTTGGGGATCAATAATTCACCGGGATATTGGAACGGAGTTCCATTTATTCCGGGGGTTCCTAGAAGGATATTGGGACTCGGTCAAAGAGTTGGTGGAGAAAGCAATCTGGTGGATTGGTCGTGATTCCCTCAAACACATTTTCTAAGTAAATTTAGTTTATTTAAACCAAAATTTTAGATTTGGGGGTCAAAAATTCATCGGGATATTGAAACGGAGTTCCATATATTCTGGGGGTTGCTTGAAGGATATCGGGACTCGCTCAAGGAGTTGGTAGAGAAAGTAATCCGGTGGATTGGTCGCGACTGCCTCAAACACTTTTTCTAAGTATATTTAGTTCATTTAAACCAAAATTTAGATTTGGGAGTCAAAAATTCACCGGGATATTGGAACGGAGTTCCATCTATTCCGGGGGTTCCTAGAAGGATATTGGGACTCGCTTAAAGAGTTGGTGGAGAAAGCAATCTGGTGGATTGGTCGTGATTGCCTCAAACACATTTTCTAAGTAAATTTAGTTCATTTAAACCAAAATTTTAGATTTGGGGGTCAAAAATTCATCGGGATATTGAAACGGATTTCCATCTATTCTGGGGGTTGCTTGAAGGATATTGGGACTCGCTCAAGGAGTTGGTAGAGAAAGTAATCCGGTGGATTGGTCGCGATTGCCTCAAACACTTTTTCTAAGTATATTTAGTTCATTTAAACCAAAATTTAGATTTGAGGATCAAAAATCCACCGGGATATTGGAACGGAGTTCCATCTATTCCGGGGGTTCCTAGAAGGATATTGGGACTCGCTCAAAGAGTTGGTGGAGAAAGCAATCTGGTGGATTGGTCGCGATTGCCTCAAACACATTTTCTAAGTAAATTTAGTTCATTTAAACCAAAATTTTAGATTTGGGGGTCAAAAATTCATCGGGATATTGAAACGGAGTTCCATCTATTCTGGGGGTTGCTTGAAGGATATTGGGACTCGCTCAAGGAGTTGGTAGAGAAAGTAATCCGGTGGATTGGTCGCGATTGCCTCAAACACTTTTTCTAAGTATATTTAGTTCATTTAAACCAAAATTTAGATTTGGGGATCAAAAATTCACCGAGATATTGGAACGGAGTTCCATCTATTTCGGGGGTTCCTAGAAGGATATTGGGACTCGCTCAAAGAGTTGGTGGAGAAAGCAATCTGGTGGATTGGTCGCGATTGCCTCAAACACATTTTCTAAGTAAATTTAGTTCATTTAAACCAAAATTTTAGATTTGGGGGTCAAAAATTCATCGGGATATTGAAACGGAGTTCCATCTATTTTGGGGGTTGCTTGAAGGATATTGGGACTCGCTCAAGGAGTTGGTAGAGAAAGTAGTCCGGTGGATTGGTCGCGATTGCCTCAAACACTTTTTCTAAGTATATTTAGTTCATTTAAACCAAAATTTAGATTTGGGGATCAATAATTCACCGGGATATTGGAACGGAGTTCCATCTATTCCGGGGGCTCCTAGAAGGATATTGGGACTCGCTCAAAGAGTTGGTGGAGAAAGCAATCTGGTGGATTGGTCGCGATTGCCTCAAACACATTTTCTAAGTAAATTTAGTTCATTTCAACCAAAATTTTAGATTTGGGGGTAAAAAATTCATCGGGATATTGAAACGGAGTTCCATCTATTCTGGGGTTGCTTGAAGGATATTAGGACTCGCTCAAGGAGTTGGTAGAGAAAGTAATCCGGTGGATGGGTTGCGATTGCCTCAAACACTTTTTCTAGGTATATTTAGTTCATTTAAACCAAAATTTAGATTTGGGGATCAATAATTCACCGGGATATTGGAACGGAGTTCCATTTATTCCGGGGGTTCCTAGAAGGATATTGGGACTCGGTCAAAGAGTTGGTGGAGAAAGCAATCTGGTGGATTGGTCGTGATTCCCTCAAACACATTTTCTAAGTAAATTTAGTTTATTTAAACCAAAATTTTAGATTTGGGGGTCAAAAATTCATCGGGATATTGAAACGGAGTTCCATATATTCTGGGGGTTGCTTGAAGGATATCGGGACTCGCTCAAGGAGTTGGTAGAGAAAGTAATCCGGTGGATTGGTCGCGACTGCCTCAAACACTTTTTCTAAGTATATTTAGTTCATTTAAACCAAAATTTAGATTTGGGGATCAAAAATTCACCGGGATATTGGAACGGAGTTCCATCTATTTCGGGGGTTCCTAGAAGGATATTGGGACTCGCTCAAAGAGTTGGTGGAGAAAGCAATCTGGTGGATTGGTCGCGATTGCCTCAAACACATTTTCTAAGTAAATTTAGTTCATTTAAACCAAAATTTTAGATTTGGGGGTCAAAAATTCATCGGGATATTGAAACGGAGTTCCATCTATTTTGGGGGTTGCTTGAAGGATATTGGGACTCGCTCAAGGAGTTGGTAGAGAAAGTAGTCCGGTGGATTGGTCGCGATTGCCTCAAACACTTTTTCTAAGTATATTTAGTTCATTTAAACCAAAATTTAGATTTGGGGATCAATAATTCACCGGGATATTGGAACGGAGTTCCATCTATTCCGGGGGCTCCTAGAAGGATATTGGGACTCGCTCAAAGAGTTGGTGGAGAAAGCAATCTGGTGGATTGGTCGCGATTGCCTCAAACACATTTTCTAAGTAAATTTAGTTCATTTAAACCAAAATTTTAGATTTGGGGGTAAAAAATTCATCGGGATATTGAAACGGAGTTCCATCTATTCTGGGGTTGCTTGAAGGATATTGGGACTCGCTCAAGGAGTTGGTAGAGAAAGTAATCCGGTGGATTGGTCGCGATTGCCTCAAACACTTTTTCTAAGTATATTTAGTTCATTTAAACCAAAATTTAGATTTGGGGATCAAAAATTCACCGGGATATTGGAACGGAGTTCCATCTATTCCGGGGGTTCCTAGAAGGATATTGGGACTCGCTCAAAGAGTTGGTGGAGAAAGCAATCTGGTGGATTGGTCGCGATTGCCTCAAACACGTTTTCTAAGTAAATTTAGTTCATTTCAACCAAAATTTTAGATTTGGGGGTCAAAAATTAATCGGGATATTGAAACGGAGTTCCATCTATTCTTGGGGTTGCTTGAAGGATATTGGGACTCGCTCAAGGAGTTGGTAGAGAAAGTAATCCGGTGGATTGGTCGCGATTGCCTCAAACACTTTTTCTAAGTATATTTAGTTCATTTAAACCAAAATTTAGATTTGGGGATCAAAACTTCACCGGGATATTGGAACGGAGTTCCATCTATTCCGGGGATTCCTAGAAGGATATTAGGACTCGCTCAAGGAGTTGGTAGAGAAAGTAATCCGGTGGATGGGTTGCGATTGCCTCAAACACTTTTTCTAGGTATATTTAGTTCATTTAAACCAAAATTTAGATTTGGGGATCAATAATTCACCGGGATATTGGAACGGAGTTCCATTTATTCCGGGGGTTCCTAGAAGGATATTGGGACTCGCTCAAAGAGTTGGTGGAGAAAGCAATCTGGTGGATTGGTCGTGATTCCCTCAAACACATTTTCTAAGTAAATTTAGTTCATTTAAACCAAAATTTTAGATTTGGGGGTCAAAAATTCATCGGGATATTGAAACGGAGTTCCATATATTCTGGGGGTTGCTTGAAGGATATCGGGACTCGCTCAAGGAGTTGGTAGAGAAAGTAATCCGGTGGATTGGTCGCGACTGCCTCAAACACTTTTTCTAAGTATATTTAGTTCATTTAAACCAAAATTTAGATTTGGGAGTCAAAAATTCACCGGGATATTGGAACGGAGTTCCATCTATTCCGGGGGTTCCTAGATGGATATTGGGGCTCGCTTAAAGAGTTGGTGGAGAAAGCAATATGGTGGATTGGTCGTGATTGCCTCAAACACATTTTCTAAGTAAATTTAGTTCATTTAAACCAAAATTTTAGATTTGGGGGTCAAAAATTCATCGGGATATTGAAACGGAGTTCAATCTATTCTGGGGGTTGCTTGAAGGATATTGGGACTCGCTCAAGGAGTTGGTAGAGAAAGTAATCCGGTGGATTGGTCGCGATTGCCTCAAACACTTTTTCTAAGTATATTTAGCTCATTTAAACCAAAATTTAGATTTGGGGATCAAAAATTCACCGGGATATTGGAACGGAGTTCCATCTATTCCGGGGGTTCCTAGAAGAATATTGGGACTCGCTCAAAGAGTTGGTGGAGAAAGCAATCTGGTGGATTGGTCGCGATTGCCTCAAACACATTTTCTAAGTAAATTTAGTTCATTTAAACCAAAATTTTAGATTTGGGGGTCAAGAATTCATCGGGATATTGAAACGGAGTTCCATCTATTCTGGGGGTTGCTTGAAGGATATTGGGACTCGCTCAAGGAGTTGGTAGAGAAAGTAATCCGGTGGATTGGTCGCGATTGCCTCAAACACTTTTTCTAAGTATATTTAGTTCATTTAAACCAAAATTTAGATTTGGGGATCAAAAATTCACCGGGATATTGGAACGGAGTTCCATCTATTCCGGGGGTTCCTAGATGGATATTGGGACTCGCTCAAAGAGTTGGTGGAGAAAGCAATCTGGTGGATTGGTCGTGACTGCCTCAAACACATTTTCTAAGTAAATTTAGTTCATTTAAACCAAAATTTTAGATTTGGGGTTCAAAAATTCATCGGGATATTGAAACGAAGTTCCATCTATTTTGGGGGTTGCTTGAAGGATATTGGGACTCGCTCAAGGAGTTGGTAGAGAAAGTAGTCCGGTGGATTGGTCGCGATTGCCTCAAACACTTTTTCTAAGTATATTTAGTTCATTTAAACCAAAATTTAGATTTGGGGATCAATAATTCACCGGGATATTGGAACGGAGTTCCATCTATTCCGGGGGTTCCTAGAAGGATATTGGGACTCGCTCAAAGAGTTGGTGGAAAAAGCAATACGGTGGATTGGTCGTGATTGCCTCAAACACATTTTCTAAGTAAATTTAGTTCATTTAAACGAAAATTTTAGATTTGGGGGTCAAAAATTCATCGGGATATTGAAACGGAGTTCCATCAATTCTGGGGGTTGCTTGAAGGATATTGGGACTCGCTCAAGGAGTTGGTAGAGAAAGTAATCTGGTGGATTGGTCGCGATTGCCTCAAACACTTTTTCTAAGTATATTTAGTTCATTTAAACCAAAATTTAGGTTTGGGGATCAAAAATTCACCGGGATATTGGAACGGAGTTCCATCTATTCCGGGGTTCCTAGAAGGATATTGGGACTCGCTCAAAGAGTTGGTGGAGAAAGCAGTCTGGTGGATTGGTCGCGATTGCCTCAAACACATTTTCTAAGTAAATTTAGTTCATTTAAACCAAAATTTGAGATTGAGGGGTCAAAAATTCATCGGGATATTGGATCGGAGTTCCATCTATTCTGGAGGTTGCTAGAAGGAGATTAGGACTCGCTCAAAGAGTTGGTGGAGAAAGCAATACGGCGGATTGGTTCCGATTCCCTCAAACACATTTTCTAAGTAAATTTAGTTCATTTAAACCAAAATTTTAGATTTGGGGGTCAAAAATTCATCGGGATCTTGAAACGGAGTTCCATCTATTCTGGGGGTTGCTTAAAGGATATTGGGACTCGCTCAAGGAGTTGGTAGAGAAAGCAATCCGGTGGATTGGTCGCGATTGCCTCAAATACTTTTTCTTAGTATATTTAGTTCATTTAAAACAAAATTTAGATTTGGGGGTCAAAAATTCACCGGGATATTGGAACGGAGTTCCATCTATTCCGGGGGTTCCTAGAAAGATATTAGGACTCGCTCAAGGAGTTGGTAGAGAAAGTAATCCGGTGGATTGGTCGCGACTGCCTCAAACACTTTTTCTAAGTATATTTAGTTCATTTAAACCAAAATTTAGATTTGGGAGTCAAAAATTCACCGGGATATTGGAACGGAGTTCCATCTATTCCGGGGGTTCCTAGAAGGATATTGGGACTCGCTCAAGCAGTTGGTAGAGAAAGTAATCCGGTGGATTGGTCGCGATTGCCTCAAACACTTTCTCTAAGTATATTTAGTTCATTTAAACCAAAATTTAGATTTGGGGATCAAAACTTCACCGGGATATTGGAACGGAGTTCCATCTATTCCGGGGGTTCCTAGAAAGATATTAGGACTCGCTCAAGGAGTTGGTAGAGAAAGTAATCCGGTGGATGGGTTGCGACTGCCTCAAACACTTTTTCTAGGTATATTTAGTTCAGTTAAACCAAAATTTAGATTTGGGGATCAATAATTCACCGGGATATTGGAACGGAGTTCCATTTATTCCGGGGGTTCCTAGAAGGATATTGGGACTCGCTCAAAGAGTTGGTGGAGAAAGCAATCTGGTGGATTGGTCGTGATTCCCTCAAACACATTTTCTAAGTAAATTTAGTTCATTTAAACCAAAACTTTAGATTTGGGGGTCAAAAATTCATCGGGATATTGAAACGGAGTTCCATATATTCTGGGGGTTGCTTGAAGGATATCGGGACTCGCTCAAGGAGTTGGTAGAGAAAGTAATCCGGTGGATTGGTCGCGACTGCCTCAAACACTTTTTCTAAGTATATTTAGTTCATTTAAACCAAAATTTAGATTTGGGAGTCAAAAATTCACCGGGATATTGGAACGGAGTTCCATCTATTCCGGGGGTTCCTAGAAGGATATTGGGACTCGCTTAAAGAGTTGGTGGAGAAAGCAATCTGGTGGATTGGTCGTGATTGCCTCAAACACATTTTCTAAGTAAATTTAGTTCATTTAAACCAAAATTTTAGATTTGGGGGTAAAAAATTCATCGGGATATTGAAACGGAGTTCCATCTATTTTGGGGGTTGCTTGAAGGATATTGGGACTCGCTCAAGGAGTTGGTAGAGAAAGTAATCCGGTGGATTGGTCGCGATTGCCTCAAACACTTTTTCTAAGTATATTTAGTTCATTTAAACCAAAATTTAGATTTGGGGATCAAAAATTCACCGGGATATTGGAACGGAGTTCCATCTATTCCGGGGGTTCCTAGAAGGATATTGGGACTCGCTCAAAGAGTTGGTGGAGAAAGCAATCTGGTGGATTGGTCGTGACTGCCTCAAACACATTTTATAAGTAAATTTAGTTCATTTAAACCAAAATTTTAGATTTGGGGGTCAAAAATTCATCGGAATATTGAAACGGAGTTCCATCTATTCTGGGGGTTGCTTGAAGGATATTGGGACTCGCTGAAGGAGTTGGTAGAGAAAGTAATCCGGTGGATTGGTCGCGATTGCCTCAAACACTTTTTCTAAGTATATTTAGTTCATTTAAACCAAAATTTAGATTTGGGGATCAAAAATTCACCGGGATATTGGAACGGAGTTCCATCTATTCCGGGGGTTCCTAAAAGGATATTGGGACTCGCTCAAAGAGTTGGTGGAGAAAGCAATCTGGTGGATTGGTCGTGACTGCCTCAAACACATTTTCTAAGTAAATTTAGTTCATTTAAACCAAAATTTTAGATTTGGGGTTCAAAAATTCATCGGGATATTGAAACGGAGTTCCATCTATTTTGGGGGTTGCTTGAAGGATATTGGGACTCGCTCAAGGAGTTGGTAGAGAAAGTAGTCCGGTGGATTGGTCGCGATTGCCTCAAACACATTTTCTAAGTAAATTTAGTTCATTTAAACCAAAATTTTAGATTTGGGGGTAAAAAATTCATCGGGATATTGAAACGGAGTTCCATCTATTTTGGGGGTTGCTTGAAGGATATTGGGACTCGCTCAAGGAGTTGGTAGAGAAAGTAATCCGGTGGATTGGTCGCGATTGCCTCAAACACTTTTTCTAAGTATATTTAGTTCATTTAAACCAAAATTTTAGATTTGGGGGTCAAAAATTCATCGGGATATTGAAACGGAGTTCCATATATTCTGGGGGTTGCTTGAAGGATATCGGGACTCGCTCAAGGAGTTGGTAGAGAAAGTAATCCGGTGGATTGGTCGCGACTGCCTCAAACACTTTTTCTAAGTATATTTAGTTCATTTAAACCAAAATTTAGATTTGGGAGTCAAAAATTCACCGGGATATTGGAACGGAGTTCCATCTATTCCGGGGGTTCCTAGAAGGATATTGGGGCTCGCTTAAAGAGTTGGTGGAGAAAGCAATATGGTGGATTGGTCGTGATTGCCTCAAACACATTTTCTAAGTAAATTTAGTTCATTTAAACCAAAATTTTAGATTTGGGGGTCAAAAATTCATCGGGATATTGAAACGGAGTTCAATCTATTCTGGGGGTTGCTTGAAGGATATTGGGACTCGCTCAAGGAGTTGGTAGAGAAAGTAATCCGGTGGATTGGTCGCGATTGCCTCAAACACTTTTTCTAAGTATATTTAGTTCATTTAAACCAAAATTTAGATTTGGGGATCAAAAATTCACCGGGATATTGGAACGGAGTTCCATCTATTCCGGGGGTTCCTAGAAGAATATTGGGACTCGCTCAAAGAGTTGGTGGAGAAAGCAATCTGGTGGATTGGTCGCGATTGCCTCAAACACATTTTCTAAGTAAATTTAGTTCATTTAAACCAAAATTTTAGATTTGGGGGTCAAGAATTCATCGGGATATTGAAACGGAGTTCCATCTATTCTGGGGGTTGCTTGAAGGATATTGGGACTCGCTCAAGGAGTTGGTAGAGAAAGTAATCCGGTGGATTGGTCGCGATTGCCTCAAACACTTTTTCTAAGTATATTTAGTTCATTTAAACCAAAATTTAGATTTGGGGATCAAAAATTCACCGGGATATTGGAACGGAGTTCCATCTATTCCGGGGGTTCCTAGATGGATATTGGGACTCGCTCAAAGAGTTGGTGGAGAAAGCAATCTGGTGGATTGGTCGTGACTGCCTCAAACACATTTTCTAAGTAAATTTAGTTCATTTAAACCAAAATTTTAGATTTGGGGTTCAAAAATTCATCGGGATATTGAAACGAAGTTCCATCTATTTTGGGGGTTGCTTGAAGGATATTGGGACTCGCTCAAGGAGTTGGTAGAGAAAGTAGTCCGGTGGATTGGTCGCGATTGCCTCAAACACTTTTTCTAAGTATATTTAGTTCATTTAAACCAAAATTTAGATTTGGGGATCAATAATTCACCGGGATATTGGAACGGAGTTCCATCTATTCCGGGGGTTCCTAGAAGGATATTGGGACTCGCTCAAAGAGTTGGTGGAAAAAGCAATACGGTGGATTGGTCGTGATTGCCTCAAACACATTTTCTAAGTAAATTTAGTTCATTTAAACGAAAATTTTAGATTTGGGGGTCAAAAATTCATCGGGATATTGAAACGGAGTTCCATCAATTCTGGGGGTTGCTTGAAGGATATTGGGACTCGCTCAAGGAGTTGGTAGAGAAAATAATCTGGTGGATTGGTCGCGATTGCCTCAAACACTTTTTCTAAGTATATTTAGTTCATTTAAACCAAAATTTAGGTTTGGGGATCAAAAATTCACCGGGATATTGGAACGGAGTTCCATCTATTCCGGGGTTCCTAGAAGGATATTGGGACTCGCTCAAAGAGTTGGTGGAGAAAGCAGTCTGGTGGATTGGTCGCGATTGCCTCAAACACATTTTCTAAGTAAATTTAGTTCATTTAAACCAAAATTTGAGATTGAGGGGTCAAAAATTCATCGGGATATTGGAACGGAGTTCCATCTATTCTGGAGGTTGCTAGAAGGAGATTAGGACTCGCTCAAAGAGTTGGTGGAGAAAGCAATACGGCGGATTGGTTCCGATTCCCTCAAACACATTTTCTAAGTAAATTTAGTTCATTTAAACCAAAATTTTAGATTTGGGAGTCAAAAATTCATCGGGATCTTGAAACGGAGTTCCATCTATTCTGGGGGTTGCTTAAAGGATATTGGGACTCGCTCAAGGAGTTGGTAGAGAAAGCAATCCGGTGGATTGGTCGCGATTGCCTCAAATACTTTTTCTTAGTATATTTAGTTCATTTAAAACAAAATTTAGATTTGGGGGTCAAAAATTCACCGGGATATTGGAACGGAGTTCCATCTATTCCGGGGGTTCCTAAAAGGATATTGGGACTCGCTCAAAGAGTTGGTGGAGAAAGCAATATGGTGGATTGGTCGCGATTGCCTCAAACACTTTTTCTAAGTATATTTAGTTCATTTAAACCAAAATTTAGATTTGGGGATCAAAAATTCACCGGGATATTGGAACGGAGTTCCATCTATTCCGGGGTTTCCTAGAAGGATATTGGGACTCGCTCAAGCAGTTGGTAGAGAAAGTAATCCGGTGGATTGGTCGCGATTGCCTCAAACACTTTCTCTAAGTATATTTAGTTCATTTAAACCAAAATTTAGATTTGGGGATCAAAACTTCACCGGGATATTGGAACGGAGTTCCATCTATTCCGGGGGTTCCTAGAAAGATATTAGGACTCGCTCAAGGAGTTGGTAGAGAAAGTAATCCGGTGGATGGGTTGCGACTGCCTCAAACACTTTTTCTAGGTATATTTAGTTCAGTTAAACCAAAATTTAGATTTGGGGATCAATAATTCACCGGGATATTGGAACGGAGTTCCATTTATTCCGGGGGTTCCTAGAAGGATATTGGGACTCGCTCAAAGAGTTGGTGGAGAAAGCAATCTGGTGGATTGGTCGTGATTCCCTCAAACACATTTTCTAAGTAAGTTTAGTTCATTTAAACCAAAATTTTAGATTTGGGGGTCAAAAATTCATCGGGATATTGAAACGGAGTTCCATATATTCTGGGGGTTGCTTGAAGGATATCGGGACTCGCTCAAGGAGTTGGTAGAGAAAGTAATCCGGTGGATTGGTCGCGACTGCCTCAAACACTTTTTCTAAGTATATTTAGTTCATTTAAACCAAAATTTAGATTTGGGAGTCAAAAATTCACCGGGATATTGGAACGGAGTTCCATCTATTCCGGGGGTTCCTAGAAGGATATTGGGACTCGCTTAAAGAGTTGGTGGAGAAAGCAATCTGGTGGATTGGTCGTGATTGCCTCAAACACATTTTCTAAGTAAATTTAGTTCATTTAAACCAAAATTTTAGATTTGGGGGTAAAAAATTCATCGGGATATTGAAACGGAGTTCCATCTATTTTGGGGGTTGCTTGAAGGATATTGGGACTCGCTCAAGGAGTTGGTAGAGAAAGTAGTCCGGTGGATTGGTCGCGATTGCCTCAAACACTTTTTCTAAGTATATTTAGTTCATTTAAACCAAAATTTAGATTTGGGGATCAATAATTCACCGGGATATTGGAACGGAGTTCCATCTATTCCGGGGGTTCCTAGAAGGATATTGGGACTCGCTCAAAGAGTTGGTGGAAAAAGCAATACGGTGGATTGGTCGTGATTGCCTCAAACACATTTTCTAAGTAAATTTAGTTCATTTAAACGAAAATTTTAGATTTGGGGGTCAAAAATTCATCGGGATATTGAAACGGAGTTCCATCAATTCTGGGGGTTGCTTGAAGGATATTGGGACTCGCTCAAGGAGTTGGTAGAGAAAATAATCTGGTGGATTGGTCGCGATTGCCTCAAACACTTTTTCTAAGTATATTTAGTTCATTTAAACCAAAATTTAGGTTTGGGGATCAAAAATTCACCGGGATATTGGAACGGAGTTCCATCTATTCCGGGGTTCCTAGAAGGATATTGGGACTCGCTCAAAGAGTTGGTGGAGAAAGCAGTCTGGTGGATTGGTCGCGATTGCCTCAAACACATTTTCTAAGTAAATTTAGTTCATTTAAACCAAAATTCGAGATTGAGGGGTCAAAAATTCATCGGGATATTGGAACGGAGTTCCATCTATTCTGGAGGTTGCTAGAAGGAGATTAGGACTCGCTCAAAGAGTTGGTGGAGAAAGCAATACGGCGGATTGGTTCCGATTCCCTCAAACACATTTTCTAAGTAAATTTAGTTCATTTAAACCAAAATTTTAGATTTGGGGGTCAAAAATTCATCGGGATCTTGAAACGGAGTTCCATCTATTCTGGGGGTTGCTTAAAGGATATTGGGACTCGCTCAAGGAGTTGGTAGAGAAAGCAATCCGGTGGATTGGTCGCGATTGCCTCAAATACTTTTTCTTAGTATATTTAGTTCATTTAAAACAAAATTTAGATTTGGGGGTCAAAAATTCACCGGGATATTGGAACGGAGTTCCATCTATTCCGGGGGTTCCTAAAAGGATATTGGGACTCGCTCAAAGAGTTGGTGGAGAAAGCAATATGGTGGATTGGTCGCGATTGCCTCAAACACTTTTTCTAAGTATATTTAGTTCATTTAAACCAAAATTTAGATTTGGGGATCAAAAATTCACCGGGATATTGGAACGGAGTTCCATCTATTCCGGGGTTTCCTAGAAGGATATTGGGACTCGCTCAAGCAGTTGGTAGAGAAAGTAATCCGGTGGATTGGTCGCGATTGCCTCAAACACTTTCTCTAAGTATATTTAGTTCATTTAAACCAAAATTTAGATTTGGGGATCAAAACTTCACCGGGATATTGGAACGGAGTTCCATCTATTCCGGGGGTTCCTAGAAAGATATTAGGACTCGCTCAAGGAGTTGGTAGAGAAAGTAATCCGGTGGATGGGTTGCGACTGCCTCAAACACTTTTTCTAGGTATATTTAGTTCAGTTAAACCAAAATTTAGATTTGGGGATCAATAATTCAACGGGATATTGGAACGGAGTTCCATTTATTCTGGGGGTTCCTAGAAGGATATTGGGACTCGCTCAAAGAGTTGGTGGAGAAAGCAATCTGGTGGATTGGTCGTGATTCCCTCAAACACATTTTCTAAGTAAATTTAGTTCATTTAAACCAAAATTTTAGATTTGGGGGTCAAAAATTCATCGGGATATTGAAACGGAGTTCCATATATTCTGGGGGTTGCTTGAAGGATATCGGGACTCGCTCAAGGAGTTGGTAGAGAAAGTAATCCGGTGGATTGGTCGCGACTGCCTCAAACACTTTTTCTAAGTATATTTAGTTCATTTAAACCAAAATTTAGATTTGGGAGTCAAAAATTCACCGGGATATTGGAACGGAGTTCCATCTATTCCGGGGGTTCCTAGAAGGATATTGGGACTCGCTTAAAGAGTTGGTGGAGAAAGCAATCTGGTGGATTGGTCGTGATTGCCTCAAACACATTTTCTAAGTAAATTTAGTTCATTTAAACCAAAATTTTAGATTTGGGGGTAAAAAATTCATCGGGATATTGAAACGGAGTTCCATCTATTTTGGGGGTTGCTTGAAGGATATTGGGACTCGCTCAAGGAGTTGGTAGAGAAAGTAATCCGGTGGATTGGTCGCGATTGCCTCAAACACTTTTTCTAAGTATATTTAGTTCATTTAAACCAAAATTTAGATTTGGGGATCAAAAATTCACCGGGATATTGGAACGGAGTTCCATCTATTCCGGGGGTTCCTAGAAGGATATTGGGACTCGCTCAAAGAGTTGGTGGAGAAAGCAATCTGGTGGATTGGTCGTGACTGCCTCAAACACATTTTATAAGTAAATTTAGTTCATTTAAACCAAAATTTTAGATTTGGGGGTCAAAAATTCATCGGAATATTGAAACGGAGTTCCATCTATTCTGGGGGTTGCTTGAAGGATATTGGGACTCGCTCAAGGAGTTGGTAGAGAAAGTAATCCGGTGGATTGGTCGCGACTGCCTCAAACACTTTTTCTAAGTATATTTAGTTCATTTAAACCAAAATTTAGATTTGGGAGTCAAAAATTCACCGGGATATTGGAACGGAGTTCCATCTATTCCGGGGGTTCCTAGAAGGATATTGGGACTCGCTTAAAGAGTTGGTGGAGAAAGCAATCTGGTGGATTGGTCGTGATTGCCTCAAACACATTTTCTAAGTAAATTTAGTTCATTTAAACCAAAATTTTAGATTTGGGGTTCAAAAATTCATCGGGATATTGAAACGGAGTTCCATCTATTTTGGGGGTTGCTTGAAGGATATTGGGACTCGCTCAAGGAGTTGGTAGAGAAAGTAGTCCGGTGGATGGGTTGCGACTGCCACAAACACTTTTTCTAGGTATATTTAGTTCAGTTAAACCAAAATTTAGATTTGGGGATCAATAATTCACCGGGATATTGGAACGGAGTTCCATTTATTCCGGGGGTTCCTAGAAGGATATTGGGACTCGCTCAAAGAGTTGGTGGAGAAAGCAATCTGGTGGATTGGTCGTGATTCCCTCAAACACATTTTCTAAGTAAATTTAGTTCATTTAAACCAAAATTTTAGATTTGGGGGTAAAAAATTCATCGGGATATTGAAACGGAGTTCCATATATTCTGGGGGTTGCTTGAAGGATATCGGGACTCGCTCAAGGAGTTGGTAGAGAAAGTAATCCGGTGGATTGGTCGCGACTGCCTCAAACACTTTTTCTAAGTATATTTAGTTCATTTAAACCAAAATTTAGATTTGGGAGTCAAAAATTCACCGGGATATTGGAACGGAGTTCCATCTATTCCGGGGGTTCCTAGAAGGATATTGGGACTCGCTTAAAGAGTTGGTGGAGAAAGCAATCTGGTGGATTGGTCGTGATTGCCTCAAACACATTTTCTAAGTAAATTTAGTTCATTTAAACCAAAATTTTAGATTTGGGGGTAAAAAATTCATCGGGATATTGAAACGGAGTTCCATCTATTTTGGGGGTTGCTTGAAGGATATTGGGACTCGCTCAAGGAGTTGGTAGAGAAAGTAATCCGGTGGATTGGTCGCGATTGCCTCAAACACTTTTTCTAAGTATATTTAGTTCATTTAAACCAAAATTTAGATTTGGGGATCAAAAATTCACCGGGATATTGGAACGGAGTTCCATCTATTCCGGGGGTTCCTAGAAGGATATTGGGACTCGCTCAAAGAGTTGGTGGAGAAAGCAATCTGGTGGATTGGTCGTGACTGCCTCAAACACATTTTATAAGTAAATTTAGTTCATTTAAACCAAAATTTTAGATTTGGGGGTCAAAAATTCATCGGAATATTGAAACGGAGTTCCATCTATTCTGGGGGTTGCTTGAAGGATATTGGGACTCGCTCAAGGAGTTGGTAGAGAAAGTAATCCGGTGGATTGGTCGCGATTGCCTCAAACACTTTTTCTAAGTATATTTAGTTCATTTAAACCAAAATTTAGATTTGGGGATCAAAAATTCACCGGGATATTGGAACGGAGTTCCATCTATTCCGGGGGTTCCTAAAAGGATATTGGGACTCGCTCAAAGAGTTGGTGGAGAAAGCAATCTGGTGGATTGGTCGTGACTGCCTCAAACACATTTTCTAAGTAAATTTAGTTCATTTAAACCAAAATTTTAGATTTGGGGTTCAAAAATTCATCGGGATATTGAAACGGAGTTCCATCTATTTTGGGGGTTGCTTGAAGGATATTGGGACTCGCTCAAGGAGTTGGTAGAGAAAGTAGTCCGGTGGATTGGTCGCGATTGCCTCAAACACATTTTCTAAGTAAATTTAGTTCATTTAAACCAAAATTTTAGATTTGGGGGTAAAAAATTCATCGGGATATTGAAACGGAGTTCCATCTATTTTGGGGGTTGCTTGAAGGATATTGGGACTCGCTCAAGGAGTTGGTAGAGAAAGTAATCCGGTGGATTGGTCGCGATTGCCTCAAACACTTTTTCTAAGTATATTTAGTTCATTTAAACCAAAATTTAGATTTGGGGATCAAAAATTCACCGGGATATTGGAACGGAGTTCCATCTATTCCGGGGGTTCCTAGAAGGATATTGGGACTCGCTCAAAGAGTTGGTGGAGAAAGCAATCTGGTGGATTGGTCGTGACTGCCTCAAACACATTTTCTAAGTAAATTTAGTTCATTTAAACCAAAATTTTAGATTTGGGGGTCAAAAATTCATCGGAATATTGAAACGGAGTTCCATCTATTCTGGGGGTTGCTTGAAGGATATTGGGACTCGCTCAAGGAGTTGGTAGAGAAAGTAATCCGGTGGATTGGTCGCGATTGCCTCAAACACTTTTTCTAAGTATATTTAGTTAATTTAAACCAAAATTTAGATTTGGGGATCAAAAATTCACCGGGATATTGGAACGGAGTTCCATCTATTCCGGGGGTTCCTAGAAGGATATTGGGACTCGCTCAAAGAGTTGGTGGAGAAAGCAATCTGGTGGATTGGCCGTGACTGCCTCAAACACATTTTCTAAGTAAATTTAGTTCATTTAAACCAAAATTTTAGATTTGGGGTTCAAAAATTCATCGGGATATTGAAACGGAGTTCCATCTATTTTGGGGGTTGCTTGAAGGATATTGGGACTCGCTCAAGGAGTTGGTAGAGAAAGTAGTCCGGTGGATTGGTCGCGATTGCCTCAAACACTTTTTCTAAGTATATTTAGTTCATTTAAACCAAAATTTAGATTTGGGGATCAATAATTCACCGGGATATTGGAACGGAGTTCCATCTATTCCGGGGGTTCCTAGAAGGATATTGGGACTCGCTCAAAGAGTTGGTGGAGAAAGCAATCTGGTGGATTGGTCGCGATTGCCTCAAACACATTTTCTAAGTAAATTTAGTTCATTTAAACCAAAATTTTAGATTTGGGGGTCAAAAATTAATCGGGATATTGAAACGGAGTTCCGTCTATTCTGGGGGTTGCTTGAAGGATATTGGGACTCGCTCAAGGAGTTGGTAGAGAAAGTAATCCGGTGGATTGGTCGCGATTGCCTCAAACACTTTTTCTAAGTATATTTAGTTCATTTAAACCAAAATTTAGATTTGGGGATCAAAACTTCACCGGGATATTGGAACGGAGTTCCATCTATTCCGGGGGTTCCTAGAAGGATATTAGGACTCGCTCAAGGAGTTGGTAGAGAAAGTAATCCGGTGGATGGGTTGCGATTGCCTCAAACACTTTTTCTAGGTATATTTAGTTCATATAAACCAAAATTTAGATTTTGGGATCAATAATTCACCGGGATATTGGAACGGAGTTCCATTTATTCCGGGGGTTCCTAGAAGGATATTGGGACTCGCTCAAAGAGTTGGTGGAGAAAGCAATCTGGTGGGTTGGTCGTGATTCCCTCAAACACTTTTTCTAAGTATATTTAGTTCATTTAAACCAAAATTTAGATTTGGGGATCAAAAATTCACCGGGATATCGGAACAGAGTTCCATCTATTCCGGTGTTCCTAGAAGGATATTGGGACTCGCTCAACGAGTTGGTGGAGAAAGCAGTCTGGTGGATTGGCCGCGATTGCCTCAAACACATTTTCTAAGTAAATTTAGTTCATTTAAACCAAAATTTGAGATTGAGGGGTCAAAAATTCATCGGGATATTGGAACGGAGTTCCATCTATTCTGGAGGTTGCTAGAAGGATATTAGGACTCGCTCAAAGAGTTGGTGGAGAAAGCAATACGGCGGATTGGTTCCGATTCCCTCAAACACATTTTCTAAGAGAATTTAGTTCATTTAAACCAAAATTTTAGATTTGGGGGTCAAAAATTCATCGGGATCTTGAAACGGAGTTCCATCTATTCTGGGGGTTGCTTAAAGGATATTGGGACTCGCTCAAGGAGTTGGTAGAGAAAGCAATCCGGTGGATTGGTCGCGATTGCCTCAAATACTTTTTCTTAGTATATTTAGTTCATTTAAAACAAAATTTAGATTTGGGGGTCAAAAATTCACCGGGATATTGGAACGGAGTTCCATCTATTCCGGGGGTTCCTAAAAGGATATTGGGACTCGCTCAAAGAGTTGGTGGAGAAAGCAATGGTGGATTGGTCGCGATTGCCTCAAACACTTTTTCTAAGTATATTTAGTTCATTTAAACCAAAATTTAGATTTGGGGATCAAAAATTCACCGGGATATTGGAACGGAGTTCCATCTATTCCGGGGGTTCCTAGAAGGATATTGGGACTCGCTCAAGCAGTTGGTAGAGAAAGTAATCCGGTGGATTGGTCGCGATTGCCTCAAACACTTTTTCTAAGTATATTTAGTTCATTTAAACCAAAATTTAGATTTGGGGATCAATAATTCACCGGGATATTGGAACGGAGTTCCATCTATTCCGTGGGTTCCTAGAAGGATATTGTGACTCGGTTAAAGAGTTGGTGGAGAAAGCAATATGGTGGATTGGTCGTGATTGCCTCAAACACATTTTCTAAGTAAATTTAGTTCATTTAAAACAAAATTTTAGATTTTGGGGTCAAAAATTCATCGGGATATTGAAACGGAGTTCCATCTATTCTGGGTGTTGCTAGAAGGATATTAGGACTCGCTCAAAGAGTTGGTGGAGAAAGCAATACGGTGGATTGGTCGTGATTGCCTCAAACACATTTTCTAAGTAAATTTAGTTCATTTAAACCAAAATTTTTGATTTGGGGGTCAAAAATTCATCGGGATATTGAAACGGAGTTCCATCTATTCTGGGGGTTGCTTGAAGGATATTGGGACTCGCTCAAGGAGTTGGTAGAGAAAGTAATCCGGTGGATTGGTCGCGATTGCCTCAAACACTTTTTCTAAGTATATTTAGTTCATTTAAACCAAAATTTAGATTTGGGGATCAATAATTCACCGGGATATTGGAACGGAGTTCCATCTATTCCGTGGGTTCCTAGAAGGATATTGGGACTCGGTTAAAGAGTTGGTGGACAAAGCAATATGGTGGATTGGTCGTGATTGCCTCAAACACATTTTCTAAGTAAATTTAGTTCATTTAAACCAAAATTTGAGATTGAGGGGTCAAAAATTCATCGGAATATTCAAACGGAATTCCATCTATTCTGGGGGTTGCTAGAAGGATATTAGGACTCGCTCAAAGAGTTGGTGGAGAAAGCAATACGGTGGATTGGTCGTGATTGCCTCAAACACATTTTCTAAATAAATTTAGTTCATTTAAACCAAAATTTTAGATTTTGGGGTCAAAAATTCATCGGGATATTGAAACGGAGTTCCATCTATTCTGGGGGTTGCTTGAAGGATATTGGGACTCGCTCAAGGAGTTGGTAGAGAAAGTAATCCGGTGGATTGGTCGCGATTGCCTCAAACACTTTTTCTAAGTATATTTAGTTCATTTAAACCAAAATTTAGATTTGGGGATCAATAATTCACCGGGATATTGGAACGGAGTTCCATCTATTCCGTGGGTTCCTAGAAGGATATTGGGACTCGGTTAAAGAGTTGGTGGAGAAAGCAATATGGTGGATTGGTCGTGATTGCCTCAAACACATTTTCTAAGTAAATTTAGTTCATTTAAACCAAAATTTTAGATTTTGGGGTCAAAAATTCATCGGGATATTGAAACGGAGTTCCATCTATTCTGGGGGTTGCTAGAAGGATATTAGGACTCGCTCAAAGAGTTGGTGGAGAAAGCAATACGGCGGATTGGTTCCGATTCCCTCAAACACATTTTCTAAGAAAATTTAGTTCATTTAAACCAAAATTTTAGATTTGGGGGTCAAAAATTCATCGGGATCTTGAAACGGAGTTCCATCTATTCTGGGGGTTGCTTAAAGGATATTGGGACTCGCTCAAGGAGTTGGTAGAGAAAGCAATCCGGTGGATTGGTCGCGATTGCCTCAAATACTTTTTCTTAGTATATTTAGTTCATTTAAAACAAAATTTAGATTTGGGGGTCAAAAATTCACCGGGATATTGGAACGGAGTTCCATCTATTCCGGGGGTTCCTAAAAGGATATTGGGACTCGCTCAAAGAGTTGGTGGAGAAAGCAATGGTGGATTGGTCGCGATTGCCTCAAACACTTTTTCTAAGTATATTTAGTTCATTTAAACCAAAATTTAGATTTGGGGATCAAAAATTCACCGGGATATTGGAACGGAGTTCCATCTATTCCGGGGGTTCCTAGAAGGATATTGGGACTCGCTCAAGCAGTTGGTAGAGAAAGTAATCCGGTGGATTGGTCGCGATTGCCTCAAACACTTTTTCTAAGTATATTTAGTTCATTTAAACCAAAATTTAGATTTGGGGATCAATAATTCACCGGGATATTGGAACGGAGTTCCATCTATTCCGTGGGTTCCTAGAAGGATATTGTGACTCGGTTAAAGAGTTGGTGGAGAAAGCAATATGGTGGATTGGTCGTGATTGCCTCAAACACATTTTCTAAGTAAATTTAGTTCATTTAAAACAAAATTTTAGATTTTGGGGTCAAAAATTCATCGGGATATTGAAACGGAGTTCCATCTATTCTGGGTGTTGCTAGAAGGATATTAGGACTCGCTCAAAGAGTTGGTGGAGAAAGCAATACGGTGGATTGGTCGTGATTGCCTCAAACACATTTTCTAAGTAAATTTAGTTCATTTAAACCCAAATTTTTGATTTGGGGGTCAAAAATTCATCGGGATATTGAAACGGAGTTCCATCTATTCTGGGGGTTGCTTGAAGGATATTGGGACTCGCTCAAGGAGTTGGTAGAGAAAGTAATCCGGTGGATTGGTCGCGATTGCCTCAAACACTTTTTCTAAGTATATTTAGTTCATTTAAACCAAAATTTAGATTTGGGGATCAATAATTCACCGGGATATTGGAACGGAGTTCCATCTATTCCGTGGGTTCCTAGAAGGATATTGGGACTCGGTTAAAGAGTTGGTGGACAAAGCAATATGGTGGATTGGTCGTGATTGCCTCAAACACATTTTCTAAGTAAATTTAGTTCATTTAAACCAAAATTTGAGATTGAGGGGTCAAAAATTCATCGGAATATTCAAACGGAATTCCATCTATTCTGGGGGTTGCTAGAAGGATATTAGGACTCGCTCAAAGAGTTGGTGGAGAAAGCAATACGGTGGATTGGTCGTGATTGCCTCAAACACATTTTCTAAATAAATTTAGTTCATTTAAACCAAAATTTTAGATTTTGGGGTCAAAAATTCATCGGGATATTGAAACGGAGTTCCATCTATTCTGGGGGTTGCTTGAAGGATATTGGGACTCGCTCAAGGAGTTGGTAGAGAAAGTAATCCGGTGGATTGGTCGCGATTGCCTCAAACACTTTTTCTAAGTATATTTAGTTCATTTAAACCAAAATTTAGATTTGGGGATCAATAATTCACCGGGATATTGGAACGGAGTTCCATCTATTCCGTGGGTTCCTAGAAGGATATTGGGACTCGGTTAAAGAGTTGGTGGAGAAAGCAATATGGTGGATTGGTCGTGATTGCCTCAAACACATTTTCTAAGTAAATTTTGTTCATTTAAACCAAAATTTTAGATTTTGGGGTCAAAAATTCATCGGGATATTGAAACGGAGTTCCATCTATTCTGGGGGTTGCTAGAAGGATATTAGGACTCGCTCAAAGAGTTGGTGGAGAAAGCAATACGGTGGATTGGTCGTGATTGCCTCAAACACATTTTCTAAGTAAATTTAGTTCATTTAAACCAAAATTTTAGATTTGGGGGTCAAAAATTCATCGGGATATTGAAACGGAGTTCCATCTATTCTGGGGGTTGCTTGAAGGATATTGGGACTCGCTCAAGGAGTTGGTAGAGAAAGTAATCCGGTGGATTGGTCGCGATTGCCTCAAACACTTTTTCTAAGTATATTTAGTTCATTTAAACCAAAATTTAGATTTGGGGATCAATAATTCACCGGGATATTGGAACGGAGTTCCATCTATTCCGTGGGTTCCTAGAAGGATATTGGGACTCGGTTAAAGAGTTGGTGGAGAAAGCAATATGGTGGATTGGTCGTGATTGCCTCAAACACATTTTCTAAGTAAATTTAGTTCATTTAAACCAAAATTTTAGATTTTGGGGTCAAAAATTCATCGGGATATTGAAACGGAGTTCCATCTATTCTGGGGGTTGCTAGAAGGATATTAGGACTCGCTCAAAGAGTTGGTGGAGAAAGCAATACGGCGGATTGGTTCCGATTCCCTCAAACACATTTTCTAAGAAAATTTAGTTCATTTAAACCAAAATTTTAGATTTGGGGGTCAAAAATTCATCGGGATCTTGAAACGGAGTTCCATCTATTCTGGGGGTTGCTTAAAGGATATTGGGACTCGCTCAAGGAGTTGGTAGAGAAAGCAATCCGGTGGATTGGTCGCGATTGCCTCAAATACTTTTTCTTAGTATATTTAGTTCATTTAAAACAAAATTTAGATTTGGGGGTCAAAAATTCACCGGGATATTGGAACGGAGTTCCATCTATTCCGGGGGTTCCTAAAAGGATATTGGGACTCGCTCAAAGAGTTGGTGGAGAAAGCAATGGTGGATTGGTCGCGATTGCCTCAAACACTTTTTCTAAGTATATTTAGTTCATTTAAACCAAAATTTAGATTTGGGGATCAAAAATTCACCGGGATATTGGAACGGAGTTCCATCTATTCCGGGGGTTCCTAGAAGGATATTGGGACTCGCTCAAGCAGTTGGTAGAGAAAGTAATCCGGTGGATTGGTCGCGATTGCCTCAAACACTTTTTCTAAGTATATTTAGTTCATTTAAACCAAAATTTAGATTTGGGGATCAATAATTCACCGGGATATTGGAACGGAGTTCCATCTATTCCGTGGGTTCCTAGAAGGATATTGTGACTCGGTTAAAGAGTTGGTGGAGAAAGCAATATGGTGGATTGGTCGTGATTGCCTCAAACACATTTTCTAAGTAAATTTAGTTCATTTAAAACAAAATTTTAGATTTTGGGGTCAAAAATTCATCGGGATATTGAAACGGAGTTCCATCTATTCTGGGTGTTGCTAGAAGGATATTAGGACTCGCTCAAAGAGTTGGTGGAGAAAGCAATACGGTGGATTGGTCGTGATTGCCTCAAACACATTTTCTAAGTAAATTTAGTTCATTTAAACCCAAATTTTTGATTTGGGGGTCAAAAATTCATCGGGATATTGAAACGGAGTTCCATCTATTCTGGGGGTTGCTTGAAGGATATTGGGACTCGCTCAAGGAGTTGGTAGAGAAAGTAATCCGGTGGATTGGTCGCGATTGCCTCAAACACTTTTTCTAAGTATATTTAGTTCATTTAAACCAAAATTTAGATTTGGGGATCAATAATTCACCGGGATATTGGAACGGAGTTCCATCTATTCCGTGGGTTCCTAGAAGGATATTGGGACTCGGTTAAAGAGTTGGTGGACAAAGCAATATGGTGGATTGGTCGTGATTGCCTCAAACACATTTTCTAAGTAAATTTAGTTCATTTAAACCAAAATTTGAGATTGAGGGGTCAAAAATTCATCGGAATATTCAAACGGAATTCCATCTATTCTGGGGGTTGCTAGAAGGATATTAGGACTCGCTCAAAGAGTTGGTGGAGAAAGCAATACGGTGGATTGGTCGTGATTGCCTCAAACACATTTTCTAAATAAATTTAGTTCATTTAAACCAAAATTTTAGATTTTGGGGTCAAAAATTCATCGGGATATTGAAACGGAGTTCCATCTATTCTGGGGGTTGCTTGAAGGATATTGGGACTCGCTCAAGGAGTTGGTAGAGAAAGTAATCCGGTGGATTGGTCGCGATTGCCTCAAACACTTTTTCTAAGTATATTTAGTTCATTTAAACCAAAATTTAGATTTGGGGATCAATAATTCACCGGGATATTGGAACGGAGTTCCATCTATTCCGTGGGTTCCTAGAAGGATATTGGGACTCGGTTAAAGAGTTGGTGGAGAAAGCAATATGGTGGATTGGTCGTGATTGCCTCAAACACATTTTCTAAGTAAATTTTGTTCATTTAAACCAAAATTTTAGATTTTGGGGTCAAAAATTCATCGGGATATTGAAACGGAGTTCCATCTATTCTGGGGGTTGCTAGAAGGATATTAGGACTCGCTCAAAGAGTTGGTGGAGAAAGCAATACGGTGGATTGGTCGTGATTGCCTCAAACACATTTTCTAAGTAAATTTAGTTCATTTAAACCAAAATTTTAGATTTGGGGGTCAAAAATTCATCGGGATATTGAAACGGAGTTCCATCTATTCTGGGGGTTGCTTGAAGGATATTGGGACTCGCTCAAGGAGTTGGTAGAGAAAGTAATCCGGTGGATTGGTCGCGATTGCCTCAAACACTTTTTCTAAGTATATTTAGTTCATTTAAACCAAAATTTAGATTTGGGGATCAATAATTCACCGGGATATTGGAACGGAGTTCCATCTATTCCGTGGGTTCCTAGAAGGATATTGGGACTCGGTTAAAGAGTTGGTGGAGAAAGCAATATGGTGGATTGGTCGTGATTGCCTCAAACACATTTTCTAAGTAAATTTAGTTCATTTAAACCAAAATTTGAGATTGAGGGGTCAAAAATTCATCGGAATATTCAAACGGAATTCCATCTATTCTGGGGGTTGCTAGAAGGATATTAGGACTCGCTCAAAGAGTTGGTGGAGAAAGCAATATGGTGGATTGGTTGTGATTGCCTCAAACACATTTTCTAAGTAAATTTAGTTCATTTAAACCAAAATTTTAGATTTTGGGGTCAAAAATTCATCGGGATATTGAAACGGAGTTCCATCTATTCTGGGGGTTGCTAGAAGGATATTAGGACTCGCTCAAAGAGTTGGTGGAGAAAGCAATACGGTGGATTGGTCGTGATTGCCTCAAACACATTTTCTAAGTAAATTTAGTTCATTTAAACCAAAATTTTAGATTTGGGGGTAAAAAATTCATCGGGATATTGAAACGGAGTTCCATCTATTTTGGGGGTTGCTTGAAGGATATTGGGACTCGCTCAAGGAGTTGGTAGAGAAAGTAATCCGGTGGATTGGTCGCGATTGCCTCAAACACTTTTTCTAAGTATATTTAGTTCATTTAAACCAAAATTTAGATTTGGGGATCAAAAATTCACCGGGATATTGGAACGGAGTTCCATCTATTCCGGGGGTTCCTAGAAGGATATTGGGACTCGCTCAAAGAGTTGGTGGAGAAAGCAATCTGGTGGATTGGTCGTGACTGCCTCAAACACATTTTATAAGTAAATTTAGTTCATTTAAACCAAAATTTTAGATTTGGGGGTCAAAAATTCATCGGAATATTGAAACGGAGTTCCATCTATTCTGGGGGTTGCTTGAAGGATATTGGGACTCGCTCAAGGAGTTGGTAGAGAAAGTAATCCGGTGGATTGGTCGCGACTGCCTCAAACACTTTTTCTAAGTATATTTAGTTCATTTAAACCAAAATTTAGATTTGGGAGTCAAAAATTCACCGGGATATTGGAACGGAGTTCCATCTATTCCGGGGGTTCCTAGAAGGATATTGGGACTCGCTTAAAGAGTTGGTGGAGAAAGCAATCTGGTGGATTGGTCGTGATTGCCTCAAACACATTTTCTAAGTAAATTTAGTTCATTTAAACCAAAATTTTAGATTTGGGGTTCAAAAATTCATCGGGATATTGAAACGGAGTTCCATCTATTTTGGGGGTTGCTTGAAGGATATTGGGACTCGCTCAAGGAGTTGGTAGAGAAAGTAGTCCGGTGGATGGGTTGCGACTGCCACAAACACTTTTTCTAGGTATATTTAGTTCAGGTAAACCAAAATTTAGATTTGGGGATCAATAATTCACCGGGATATTGGAACGGAGTTCCATTTATTCCGGGGGTTCCTAGAAGGATATTGGGACTCGCTCAAAGAGTTGGTGGAGAAAGCAATCTGGTGGATTGGTCGTGATTCCCTCAAACACATTTTCTAAGTAAATTTAGTTCATTTAAAACAAAATTTTAGATTTTGGGGTCAAAAATTCATCGGGATATTGAAACGGAGTTCCATCTATTCTGGGTGTTGCTAGAAGGATATTAGGACTCGCTCAAAGAGTTGGTGGAGAAAGCAATACGGTGGATTGGTCGTGATTGCCTCAAACACATTTTCTAAGTAAATTTAGTTCATTTAAACCAAAATTTTTGATTTGGGGGTCAAAAATTCATCGGGATATTGAAACGGAGTTCCATCTATTCTGGGGGTTGCTTGAAGGATATTGGGACTCGCTCAAGGAGTTGGTAGAGAAAGTAATCCGGTGGATTGGTCGCGATTGCCTCAAACACTTTTTCTAAGTATATTTAGTTCATTTAAACCAAAATTTAGATTTGGGGATCAATAATTCACCGGGATATTGGAACGGAGTTCCATCTATTCCGTGGGTTCCTAGAAGGATATTGGGACTCGGTTAAAGAGTTGGTGGACAAAGCAATATGGTGGATTGGTCGTGATTGCCTCAAACACATTTTCTAAGTAAATTTAGTTCATTTAAACCAAAATTTGAGATTGAGGGGTCAAAAATTCATCGGAATATTCAAACGGAATTCCATCTATTCTGGGGGTTGCTAGAAGGATATTAGGACTCGCTCAAAGAGTTGGTGGAGAAAGCAATACGGTGGATTGGTCGTGATTGCCTCAAACACATTTTCTAAATAAATTTAGTTCATTTAAACCAAAATTTTAGATTTTGGGGTCAAAAATTCATCGGGATATTGAAACGGAGTTCCATCTATTCTGGGGGTTGCTTGAAGGATATTGGGACTCGCTCAAGGAGTTGGTAGAGAAAGTAATCCGGTGGATTGGTCGCGATTGCCTCAAACACTTTTTCTAAGTATATTTAGTTCATTTAAACCAAAATTTAGATTTGGGGATCAATAATTCACCGGGATATTGGAACGGAGTTCCATCTATTCCGTGGGTTCCTAGAAGGATATTGGGACTCGGTTAAAGAGTTGGTGGAGAAAGCAATATGGTGGATTGGTCGTGATTGCCTCAAACACATTTTCTAAGTAAATTTAGTTCATTTAAACCAAAATTTTAGATTTTGGGGTCAAAAATTCATCGGGATATTGAAACGGAGTTCCATCTATTCTGGGGGTTGCTAGAAGGATATTAGGACTCGCTCAAAGAGTTGGTGGAGAAAGCAATACGGCGGATTGGTTCCGATTCCCTCAAACACATTTTCTAAGAAAATTTAGTTCATTTAAACCAAAATTTTAGATTTGGGGGTCAAAAATTCATCGGGATCTTGAAACGGAGTTCCATCTATTCTGGGGGTTGCTTAAAGGATATTGGGACTCGCTCAAGGAGTTGGTAGAGAAAGCAATCCGGTGGATTGGTCGCGATTGCCTCAAATACTTTTTCTTAGTATATTTAGTTCATTTAAAACAAAATTTAGATTTGGGGGTCAAAAATTCACCGGGATATTGGAACGGAGTTCCATCTATTCCGGGGGTTCCTAAAAGGATATTGGGACTCGCTCAAAGAGTTGGTGGAGAAAGCAATGGTGGATTGGTCGCGATTGCCTCAAACACTTTTTCTAAGTATATTTAGTTCATTTAAACCAAAATTTAGATTTGGGGATCAAAAATTCACCGGGATATTGGAACGGAGTTCCATCTATTCCGGGGGTTCCTAGAAGGATATTGGGACTCGCTCAAGCAGTTGGTAGAGAAAGTAATCCGGTGGATTGGTCGCGATTGCCTCAAACACTTTTTCTAAGTATATTTAGTTCATTTAAACCAAAATTTAGATTTGGGGATCAATAATTCACCGGGATATTGGAACGGAGTTCCATCTATTCCGTGGGTTCCTAGAAGGATATTGTGACTCGGTTAAAGAGTTGGTGGAGAAAGCAATATGGTGGATTGGTCGTGATTGCCTCAAACACATTTTCTAAGTAAATTTAGTTCATTTAAAACAAAATTTTAGATTTTGGGGTCAAAAATTCATCGGGATATTGAAACGGAGTTCCATCTATTCTGGGTGTTGCTAGAAGGATATTAGGACTCGCTCAAAGAGTTGGTGGAGAAAGCAATACGGTGGATTGGTCGTGATTGCCTCAAACACATTTTCTAAGTAAATTTAGTTCATTTAAACCCAAATTTTTGATTTGGGGGTCAAAAATTCATCGGGATATTGAAACGGAGTTCCATCTATTCTGGGGGTTGCTTGAAGGATATTGGGACTCGCTCAAGGAGTTGGTAGAGAAAGTAATCCGGTGGATTGGTCGCGATTGCCTCAAACACTTTTTCTAAGTATATTTAGTTCATTTAAACCAAAATTTAGATTTGGGGATCAATAATTCACCGGGATATTGGAACGGAGTTCCATCTATTCCGTGGGTTCCTAGAAGGATATTGGGACTCGGTTAAAGAGTTGGTGGACAAAGCAATATGGTGGATTGGTCGTGATTGCCTCAAACACATTTTCTAAGTAAATTTAGTTCATTTAAACCAAAATTTGAGATTGAGGGGTCAAAAATTCATCGGAATATTCAAACGGAATTCCATCTATTCTGGGGGTTGCTAGAAGGATATTAGGACTCGCTCAAAGAGTTGGTGGAGAAAGCAATACGGTGGATTGGTCGTGATTGCCTCAAACACATTTTCTAAATAAATTTAGTTCATTTAAACCAAAATTTTAGATTTTGGGGTCAAAAATTCATCGGGATATTGAAACGGAGTTCCATCTATTCTGGGGGTTGCTTGAAGGATATTGGGACTCGCTCAAGGAGTTGGTAGAGAAAGTAATCCGGTGGATTGGTCGCGATTGCCTCAAACACTTTTTCTAAGTATATTTAGTTCATTTAAACCAAAATTTAGATTTGGGGATCAATAATTCACCGGGATATTGGAACGGAGTTCCATCTATTCCGTGGGTTCCTAGAAGGATATTGGGACTCGGTTAAAGAGTTGGTGGAGAAAGCAATATGGTGGATTGGTCGTGATTGCCTCAAACACATTTTCTAAGTAAATTTTGTTCATTTAAACCAAAATTTTAGATTTTGGGGTCAAAAATTCATCGGGATATTGAAACGGAGTTCCATCTATTCTGGGGGTTGCTAGAAGGATATTAGGACTCGCTCAAAGAGTTGGTGGAGAAAGCAATACGGTGGATTGGTCGTGATTGCCTCAAACACATTTTCTAAGTAAATTTAGTTCATTTAAACCAAAATTTTAGATTTGGGGGTCAAAAATTCATCGGGATATTGAAACGGAGTTCCATCTATTCTGGGGGTTGCTTGAAGGATATTGGGACTCGCTCAAGGAGTTGGTAGAGAAAGTAATCCGGTGGATTGGTCGCGATTGCCTCAAACACTTTTTCTAAGTATATTTAGTTCATTTAAACCAAAATTTAGATTTGGGGATCAATAATTCACCGGGATATTGGAACGGAGTTCCATCTATTCCGTGGGTTCCTAGAAGGATATTGGGACTCGGTTAAAGAGTTGGCGGAGAAAGCAATATGGTGGATTGGTCGTGATTGCCTCAAACACATTTTCTAAGTAAATTTAGTTCATTTAAACCAAAACTTGAGATTGAGGGGTCAAAAATTCATCGGAATATTCAAACGGAATTCCATCTATTCTGGGGGTTGCTAGAAGGATATTAGGACTCGCTCAAAGAGTTGGTGGAGAAAGCAATATGGTGGATTGGTTGTGATTGCCTCAAACACATTTTCTAAGTAAATTTAGTTCATTTAAACCAAAATTTTAGATTTTGGGGTCAAAAATTCATCGGGATATTGAAACGGAGTTCCATCTATTCTGGGGGTTGCTAGAAGGATATTAGGACTCGCTCAAAGAGTTGGTGGAGAAAGCAATACGGTGGATTGGTCGTGATTGCCTCAAACACATTTTCTAAGTAAATTTAGTTCATTTAAACCAAAATTTTAGATTTGGGGGTAAAAAATTCATCGGGATATTGAAACGGAGTTCCATCTATTTTGGGGGTTGCTTGAAGGATATTGGGACTCGCTCAAGGAGTTGGTAGAGAAAGTAATCCGGTGGATTGGTCGCGATTGCCTCAAACACTTTTTCTAAGTATATTTAGTTCATTTAAACCAAAATTTAGATTTGGGGATCAAAAATTCACCGGGATATTGGAACGGAGTTCCATCTATTCCGGGGGTTCCTAGAAGGATATTGGGACTCGCTCAAAGAGTTGGTGGAGAAAGCAATCTGGTGGATTGGTCGTGACTGCCTCAAACACATTTTATAAGTAAATTTAGTTCATTTAAACCAAAATTTTAGATTTGGGGGTCAAAAATTCATCGGAATATTGAAACGGAGTTCCATCTATTCTGGGGGTTGCTTGAAGGATATTGGGACTCGCTCAAGGAGTTGGTAGAGAAAGTAATCCGGTGGATTGGTCGCGACTGCCTCAAACACTTTTTCTAAGTATATTTAGTTCATTTAAACCAAAATTTAGATTTGGGAGTCAAAAATTCACCGGGATATTGGAACGGAGTTCCATCTATTCCGGGGGTTCCTAGAAGGATATTGGGACTCGCTTAAAGAGTTGGTGGAGAAAGCAATCTGGTGGATTGGTCGTGATTGCCTCAAACACATTTTCTAAGTAAATTTAGTTCATTTAAACCAAAATTTTAGATTTGGGGTTCAAAAATTCATCGGGATATTGAAACGGAGTTCCATCTATTTTGGGGGTTGCTTGAAGGATATTGGGACTCGCTCAAGGAGTTGGTAGAGAAAGTAGTCCGGTGGATGGGTTGCGACTGCCACAAACACTTTTTCTAGGTATATTTAGTTCAGGTAAACCAAAATTTAGATTTGGGGATCAATAATTCACCGGGATATTGGAACGGAGTTCCATTTATTCCGGGGGTTCCTAGAAGGATATTGGGACTCGCTCAAAGAGTTGGTGGAGAAAGCAATCTGGTGGATTGGTCGTGATTCCCTCAAACACATTTTCTAAGTAAATTTAGTTCATTTAAACCAAAATTTTAGATTTGGGGGTCAAAAATTCATCGGGATATTGAAACGGAGTTCCATCAATTCTGGGGGTTGCTTGAAGGATATTGGGACTCGCTCAAGGAGTTGGTAGAGAAAGTAATCCGGTGGATTGGTCGCGATTGCCTCAAACACTTTTTCTAAGTATATTTAGTTCATTTAAACAAAAATTTAGATTTGGGGATCAAAAATTCACCGGGATATTGGAACGGAGTTCCATCTATTCCGGGGTTCCTAGAATGATATTGGGACTCGCTCAAAGAGTTGGTGGAGAAAGCAGTCAGGTGGATTGGTCGCGATTGCCTCAAACACATTTTCTAAGTAAATTTAGTTCATTTAAACCAAAATTTTAGATTTGGGGGTCAAAAATTCATCGGGATATTGAAACGGAGTTCCATCAATTCTGGGGGTTGCTTGAAGGATATTGGGACTCGCTCAAGGAGTTGGTAGAGAAAGTAATCCGGTGGATTGGTCGCGATTGCCTCAAACACTTTTTCTAAGTATATTTAGTTCATTTAAACAAAAATTTAGATTTGGGGATCAAAAATTCACCGGGATATTGGAACGGAGTTCCATCTATTCCGGGGGTTCCTAGAATGATATTGGGACTCGCTCAAAGAGTTGGTGGAGAAAGCAGTCTGGTGGATTGGTCGCGATTGCCTCAAACACATTTTCTAAGTAAATTTAGTTCATTTAAACCAAAATTTGAGATTGAGGGGTCAAAAATTCATCGGGATATTGGAACGGAGTTCCATCTATTCTGGAGGTTGCTAGAAGGATATTAGGACTCGCTCAAAGAGTTGGTGGAGAAAGCAATACGGCGGATTGGTCGCGATTCCCTCAAACACATTTTCTAAGTAAATTTAGTTCATTTAAACCAAAATTTTAGATTTATGGTCAAAAATTCATCGGGATCTTGAAACGGAGTTCCATCTATTCTGGGGGTTGCTTGAAGGATATTGGGACTCGCTCAAAGAGTTGGTGGAGAAAGCAATATGGTGGATTGGTCGCGATTGCCTCAAACACTTTTTCTAAGTATATTTAGTTCATTTAAACCAAAATTTAGATTTGGGGATCAAAAAATCATCGGGATATTGAAACGGAGTTCCATAAATTCTGGGGGTTGCTTGAAGGATATTGGGACTCGCTCAAGGAGTTGGTAGAGAAAGTAATCCGGTGGATTGGTTGCGATTGCCTCAAACACTTTTTCTAAGTATATTTAGTTCATTTAAACCAAAATTTAGATTTGGGGATCAAAAATTCACCGGGATATTGGAACGGAGATCCATCTATTCCGGGGTTCCTAGAAGGATATTGGGACTCGCTCAAAGAGTTGGTGGAGAAAGCAGTCTGGTGGATTGGTCGCGATTGCCTCAAACACATTTTCTAAGTAAATTTAGTTCATTTAAACCAAAATTTGAGATTGAGGGGTCAAAAATTCATCGGGATATTGGAACGGAGTTCCATCTATTCTGGAGGTTGCTAGAAGGATATTAGGACTCGCTCAAAGAGTTGGTGGAGAAAGCAATACGGAGGATTGGTCGCGATTCCCTCAAACACATTTTCTAAGTAAATTTAGTTCATTTAAACCAAAATTTTAGATTTGGGGTCAAAAATTCATCGGGATCTTGAAACGGAGTTCCATCTATTCTGGGGGTTGCTTGAAGGATATTGGGACTCGCTCAAGGAGTTGGTAGAGAAAGTAGTCCGGTGGATTGGACGCGATTGCCTCAAACACTTTTTCTAAGTATATTTAGTTCATTTAAACCCAAATTTAGATTTGGGGATCAAAAATTCACCGGGATATTGGAACGGAGTTCCATCTATTCCGGGGTTCCTAGAAGGATATTGGGACTCGCTCAAAGAGTTGGTGGAGAAAGCAGTCTGGTGGATTGGTCGCGATTGCCTCAAACACATTTTCTAAGTAAATTTAGTTCATTTAAACCAAAATTTGAGATTGAGGGGTCAAAAATTCATCGGAATATTCAAACGGAATTCCATCTATTCTGGGGGTTGCTAGAAGGATATTAGGACTCGCTCAAAGAGTTGGTGGAGAAAGCAATATGGTGGATTGGTTGTGATTGCCTCAAACACATTTTCTAAGTAAATTTAGTTCATTTAAACCAAAATATTAGATTTTGGGGTCAAAAATTCATCGGGATATTGAAACGGAGTTCCATCTATTTTGGGGGTTGCTAGAAGGATATTAGGACTCGCTCAAAGAGTTGGTGGAGAAAGCAATACGGTGGATTGGTCGTGATTGCCTCAAACACATTTTCTAAGTAAATTTAGTTCATTTAAACCAAAATTTTAGATTTGGCGGTCAAAAATTTATCGGGATATTGAAACGGAGTTCCATCTATTCTGGGGGTTGCTAGAAGGATATTAGGACTCGCTCAAAGAGTTGGTGGAGAAAGCAATACGGTGGATTGGTCGTGATTGCCTCAAACACATTTTCTAAGTAAATTTAGTTCATTTAAACCAAAATTTTAGATTTGGGGGTCAAAAATTCATCGGGATATTGAAACGGAGTTCCATCTATTCTGGGGGTTGCTTGAAGGATATTGGGACTCGCTCAAGGAGTTGGTAGAGAAAGTAATCCGGTGGATTGGTCGCGATTGCCTCAAACACTTTTTCTAAGTATATTTAGTTCATTTAAACCAAAATTTAGATTTGGGGATCAATAATTCACCGGGATATTGGAACGGAGTTCCATCTATTCTGTGGGTTCCTAGAAGGATATTGGGACTCGGTTAAAGAGTTGGTGGAGAAAGCAATATGGTGGATTGGTCGTGATTGCCTCAAACACATTTTCTAAGTAAATTTAGTTCATTTAAACCAAAATTTGAGATTGAGGGGTCAAAAATTCATCGGAATATTCAAACGGAATTCCATCTATTCTGGGGGTTGCTAGAAGGATATTAGGACTCGCTCAAAGAGTTGGTGGAGAAAGCAATATGGTGGATTGGTTGTGATTGCCTCAAACACATTTTCTAAGTAAATTTAGTTCATTTAAACCAAAATTTTAGATTTTTGGTCAAAAATTCATCGGGATCTTGAAACGGAGTTCCATCTATTCTGGGGGTTGCTTGAAGGATATTGGGACTCGCTCAAGGAGTTGGTAGAGAAAGTAGTCCGGTGGATTGGTCGCGATTGCCTCAAACACTTTTTCTAAGTATATTTAGTTCATTTAAACCAAAATTTAGATTTGGGGATCAAAAATTCACCGGGATATGGGAACGGAGTTCCATCTATTCCGGGGTTCCTAGAAGGATATTGGGACTCGCTCAAAGAGTTGGTGGAGAAAGCAGTCTGGTGGATTGGTCGCGATTGCCTCAAACACATTTTCTAAGTAAATTTAGTTCATTTAAACCAAAATTTGAGATTGAGGGGTCAAAAATTCATCGGAATATTCAAACGGAATTCCATCTATTCTGGGGGTTGCTAGAAGGATATTAGGACTCGCTCAAAGAGTTGGTGGAGAAAGCAATATGGTGGATTGGTTGTGTTTGCCTCAAACACATTTTCTAAGTAAATTTAGTTCATTTAAACCAAAATTTTAGATTTTGGGGTCAAAAATGCATCGGGATATTGAAACAGAGTTCCATCTATTCTGGGGGTTGCTAGAAGGATATTAGGACTCGCTCAAAGAGTTGGTGGAGAAAGCAATACGGTGGATTGGTCGTGATTGCCTCAAACACATTTTCTAAGTAAATTTAGTTCATTTAAACCAAAATTTTAGATTTGGCGGTCAAAAATTTATCGGGATATTGAAACGGAGTTCCATCTATTCTGGGGGTTGCTAGAAGGATATTAGGACTCGCTCAAAGAGTTGGTGGAGAAGGCAATACGGTGGATTGGTCGTGATTGCCTCAAACACATTTTCTAAGTAAATTTAGTTCATTTAAACCAAAATTTTAGATTTGGGGGTCAAAAATTCATCGGGATATTGAAACGGAGTTCCATCTATTCTGGGGGTTGCTTGAAGGATATTGGGACTCGCTCAAGGAGTTGGTAGAGAAAGTAATCCGGTGGATTGGTCGCGATTGCCTCAAACACTTTTTCTAAGTATATTTAGTTCATTTAAACCAAAATTTAGATTTGGGGATCAATAATTCACCGGGATATTGGAACGGAGTTCCATCTATTCCGTGGGTTCCTAGAAGGATATTGGGACTCGGTTAAAGAGTTGGTGGAGAAAGCAATATGGTGGATTGGTCGTCATTGCCTCAAACACATTTTCTAAGTAAATTTAGTTCATTTAAACCAAAATTTGAGATTGAGGGGTCAAAAATTCATCGGAATATTCAAACGGAATTCCATCTATTCTGGGGGTTGCTAGAAGGATATTAGGACTCGCTCAAAGAGTTGGTGGAGAAAGCAATATGGTGGATTGGTTGTGATTGCCTCAAACACATTTTCTAAGTAAATTTAGTTCATTTAAACCAAAATTTTAGATTTTGGGGTCAAAAATTCATCGGGATATTTAAACGGAGTTCCATCTATTCTGGGGGTTGCTAGAAGGATATTAGGACTCGCTCAAAGAGTTGGTGGAGAAAGCAATACGGTGGATTGGTCGTGATTGCCTCAAACACATTTTCTAAGTAAATTTAGTTCATTTAAACCAAAATTTTAGATTTGGCGGTCAAAAATTTATCGGGATATTGAAACGGAGTTCCATCTATTCAGGGGGTTGCTTGAAGGATATTGGGACTCGCTCAAGGAGTTGGTAAAGAAAGCAATCCGGTGGATTGGTAGCGATTACCTCAAACACATTTTCTAAGTAAATTTAGTTCATTTAAACCAAAATTTAGATTTGGGGATCAAAAATTCACCGGGATATTGGAACGGAGTTCCATCTATTCCGGGGGTTCCTAGTAGGATATTGGGACTCGCTCAAAGAGTTGGTGGCGAAAGCAATCTGGTGGATTGGTCGTGATTGCCTCAAACACATTTTCTAAGTAAATTTAGTTCATTTAAACCAAAATTTTAGATTTGGGGTTCAAAAATTCATCGGGATATTGAAACGGAGTTCCATCTATTCTGGGGGTTGCTTGAAGGAAATTGGGACTCGCTCAAGGAGTTGGTAGAGAAAGTAATCCGGTGGATTGGTCGCGATTGCCTCAAACACTTTTTCTAAGTATATTTAGTTCATTTAAACCAAAATTTAGATTTGGGGATAAAAAATTCACCGGGATATTGGAACGGAGTTCCATCTATTCCGGGGGTTCCTAGAAGGATATTGGGACTCGCTCAAAGAGTTGGTGGAGAAAGCAATCTGGTGGATTGGTCGTGATTGCCTCAAACACATTTTCTAAGTAAATTTAGTTCATTTAAACCAAAATCTTAGATTTGGGGGTAAAAAATTCATCGGGATATTGAAACGGAGTTCCATCTATTCTGGGGGTTGCTTGAAGGATATTGGGACTCGCTCGAGTTGGTAGAGAAAGTAGCCCGGTGGATTTGGTCGCGATTGCCTCAAACACATTTTCTAAGTATATTTAGTTCATTTAAACCAAAATTTAGATTTGGGGATCAATAATTCACCGGGATATTGGAACGGAGTTCCATCTATTCCGGGGGTTCCTAGAAGGATATTGGGACTCGCTCAAAGAGTTGGTGGAGAAAGCAGTCTGGTGGATTGGTCGCGATTGCCTCAAACACATTTTCTAAGTAAATTTAGTTCATTTCAACCAAAATTTTAGATTTGGGGGTCAAAAATTCATCGGGATATTGAAACGGAGTTCCATCAATTCTGGGGGTTGCTTGAAGGATATTGGGACTCGCTCAAGGAGTTGGTAGAGAAAGTAATCCGGTGGATTGGTCGCGATTGCCTCAAACACTTTTTCTAAGTATATTTAGTTCATTTAAACAAAAATTTAGATTTGGGGATCAAAAATTCACCGGGATATTGGAACGGAGTTCCATCTATTCCGGGGTTCCTAGAATGATATTGGGACTCGCTCAAAGAGTTGGTGGAGAAAGCAGTCTGGTGGATTGGTCGCGATTGCCTCAAACACATTTTCTAAGTAAATTTAGTTCATTTAAACCAAAATTTGAGATTGAGGGGTCAAAAATTCATCGGGATATTGGAACGGAGTTCCATCTATTCTGGAGGTTGCTAGAAGGATATTAGGACTCGCTCAAAGAGTTGGTGGAGAAAGCAATACGGCGGATTGGTCGCGATTCCCTCAAACACATTTTCTAAGTAAATTTAGTTCATTTAAACCAAAATTTTAGATTTGGGGTCAAAAATTCATCGGGATCTTGAAACGGAGTTCCATCTATTCTGGGGGTTGCTTGAAGGATATTGGGACTCGCTCAAGGAGTTGGTAGAGAAAGTAGTCCGGTGGATTGGTCGCGATTGCCTCAAACACTTTTTCTAAGTATATTTAGTTCATTTAAACCAAAATTTAGATTTGGGGATCAAAAATTCACCGGGATATGGGAACGGAGTTCCATCTATTCCGGGGTTCCTAGAAGGATATTGGGACTCGCTCAAAGAGTTGGTGGAGAAAGCAGTCTGGTGGATTGGTCGCGATTGCCTCAAACACATTTTCTAAGTAAATTTAGTTCATTTAAACCAAAATTTGAGATTGAGGGGTCAAAAATTCATCGGAATATTCAAACGGAATTCCATCTATTCTGGGGGTTGCTAGAAGGATATTAGGACTCGCTCAAAGAGTTGGTGGAGAAAGCAATATGGTGGATTGGTTGTGATTGCCTCAAACACATTTTCTAAGTAAATTTAGTTCATTTAAACCAAAATTTTAGATTTTGGGGTCAAAAATTCATCGGGATATTGAAACAGAGTTCCATCTATTCTGGGGGTTGCTAGAAGGATATTAGGACTCGCTCAAAGAGTTGGTGGAGAAAGCAATACGGTGGATTGGTCGTGATTGCCTCAAACACATTTTCTAAGTAAATTTAGTTCATTTAAACCAAAATTTTAGATTTGGCGGTCAAAAATTTATCGGGATATTGAAACGGAGTTCCATCTATTCTGGGGGTTGCTAGAAGGATATTAGGACTCGCTCAAAGAGTTGGTGGAGAAAGCAATACGGTGGATTGGTCGTGATTGCCTCAAACACATTTTCTAAGTAAATTTAGTTCATTTAAACCAAAATTTTAGATTTGGGGGTCAAAAATTCATCGGGATATTGAAACGGAGTTCCATCTATTCTGGGGGTTGCTTGAAGGATATTGGGACTCGCTCAAGGAGTTGGTAGAGAAAGTAATCCGGTGGATTGGTCGCGATTGCCTCAAACACTTTTTCTAAGTATATTTAGTTCATTTAAACCAAAATTTAGATTTGGGGATCAATAATTCACCGGGATATTGGAACGGAGTTCCATCTATTCCGTGGGTTCCTAGAAGGATATTGGGACTCGGTTAAAGAGTTGGTGGAGAAAGCAATATGGTGGATTGGTCGTGATTGCCTCAAACACATTTTCTAAGTAAATTTAGTTCATTTAAACCAAAATTTGAGATTGAGGGGTCAAAAATTCATCGGAATATTCAAACGGAATTCCATCTATTCTGGGGGTTGCTAGAAGGATATTAGGACTCGCTCAAAGAGTTGGTGGAGAAAGCAATATGGTGGATTGGTTGTGATTGCCTCAAACACATTTTCTAAGTAAATTTAGTTCATTTAAACCAAAATTTTAGATTTTGGGGTCAAAAATTCATCGGGATATTTAAACGGAGTTCCATCTATTCTGGGGGTTGCTAGAAGGATATTAGGACTCGCTCAAAGAGTTGGTGGAGAAAGCAATACGGTGGATTGGTCGTGATTGCCTCAAACACATTTTCTAAGTAAATTTAGTTCATTTAAACCAAAATTTTAGATTTGGCGGTCAAAAATTTATCGGGATATTGAAACGGAGTTCCATCTATTCAGGGGGTTGCTTGAAGGATATTGGGACTCGCTCAAGGAGTTGGTAAAGAAAGCAATCCGGTGGATTGGTAGCGATTACCTCAAACACATTTTCTAAGTAAATTTAGTTCATTTAAACCAAAATTTAGATTTGGGGATCAAAAATTCACCGGGATATTGGAACGGAGTTCCATCTATTCCGGGGGTTCCTAGTAGGATATTGGGACTCGCTCAAAGAGTTGGTGGCGAAAGCAATCTGGTGGATTGGTCGTGATTGCCTCAAACACATTTTCTAAGTAAATTTAGTTCATTTAAACCAAAATTTTAGATTTGGGGTTCAAAAATTCATCGGGATATTGAAACGGAGTTCCATCTATTCTGGGGGTTGCTTGAAGGAAATTGGGACTCGCTCAAGGAGTTGGTAGAGAAAGTAATCCGGTGGATTGGTCGCGATTGCCTCAAACACTTTTTCTAAGTATATTTAGTTCATTTAAACCAAAATTTAGATTTGGGGATAAAAAATTCACCGGGATATTGGAACGGAGTTCCATCTATTCCGGGGGTTCCTAGAAGGATATTGGGACTCGCTCAAAGAGTTGGTGGAGAAAGCAATCTGGTGGATTGGTCGTGATTGCCTCAAACACATTTTCTAAGTAAATTTAGTTCATTTAAACCAAAATCTTAGATTTGGGGGTAAAAAATTCATCGGGATATTGAAACGGAGTTCCATCTATTCTGGGGGTTGCTTGAAGGATATTGGGACTCGCTCGAGTTGGTAGAGAAAGTAGCCCGGTGGATTTGGTCGCGATTGCCTCAAACACATTTTCTAAGTATATTTAGTTCATTTAAACCAAAATTTAGATTTGGGGATCAATAATTCACCGGGATATTGGAACGGAGTTCCATCTATTCCGGGGGTTCCTAGAAGGATATTGGGACTCGCTCAAAGAGTTGGTGGAGAAAGCAGTCTAGTGGATTGGTCGCGATTGCCTCAAACACATTTTCTAAGTAAATTTAGTTCATTTCAACCAAAATTTTAGATTTGGGGGTCAAAAATTCATCGGGATATTGAAACGGAGTTCCATCAATTCTGGGGGTTGCTTGAAGGATATTGGGACTCGCTCAAGGAGTTGGTAGAGAAAGCAATCCGGTGGATTGGTCGCGATTGCCTCAAACACTTTTTCTAAGTATATTTAGTTCATTTAAACAAAAATTTAGATTTGGGGATCAAAAATTCACCGGGATATTGGAACGGAGTTCCATCTATTCCGGGGTTCCTAGAATGATATTGGGACTCGCTCAAAGAGTTGGTGGAGAAAGCAGTCTGGTGGATTGGTCGCGATTGCCTCAAACACATTTTCTAAGTAAATTTAGTTCATTTAAACCAAAATTTGAGATTGAGGGGTCAAAAATTCATCGGGATATTGGAACGGAGTTCCATCTATTCTGGAGGTTGCTAGAAGGATATTAGGACTCGCTCAAAGAGTTGGTGGAGAAAGCAATACGGCGGATTGGTCGCGATTCCCTCAAACACATTTTCTAAGTAAATTTAGTTCATTTAAACCAAAATTTTAGATTTGGGGTCAAAAATTCATCGGGATCTTGAAACGGAGTTCCATCTATTCTGGGGGTTGCTTGAAGGATATTGGGACTCGCTCAAGGAGTTGGTAGAGAAAGCAATCCGGTGGATTGGTCGCGATTGCCTCAAATACTTTTTCTAAGTATATTTAGTTCATCTAAAACAAAATTTAGATTTGGGGGTCAAAAATTCACCGGGATATTGGAACGGAGTTCCATCTATTCCGGGGGTTCCTAAAAGGATATTGGGACTCGCTCAAAGAGTTGGTGGAGAAAGCAATATGGTGGATTGGTCGCGATTGCCTCAAACACTTTTTCTAAGTATATTTAGTTCATTTAAACCAAAATTTAGATTTGGGGATCAAAAAATCATCGGGATATTGAAACGGAGTTCCATCAATTCTGGGGGTTGCTTGAAGGATATTGGGACTCGCTCAAGGAGTTGGTAGAGAAAGTAATCCGGTGGATTGGTTGCGATTGCCTCAAACACTTTTTCTAAGTATATTTAGTTCATTTAAACCAAAATTTAGATTTGGGGATCAAAAATTCACCGGGATATTGGAACGGAGTTCCATCTATTCCGGGGGTTCCTAGAAGGATATTGGGACTCGCTCAAAGAGTTGGTGGAGAAAGCAATCTGGTGGATTGGTCGTGATTGCCTCAAACACATTTTCTAAGTAAATTTAGTTCATTTAAACCAAAATCTTAGATTTGGGGGTAAAAAATTCATCGGGATATTGAAACGGAGTTCCATCTATTCTGGGGGTTGCTTGAAGGATATTGGGACTCGCTCGAGTTGGTAGAGAAAGTAGCCCGGTGGATTTGGTCGCGATTGCCTCAAACACATTTTCTAAGTATATTTAGTTCATTTAAACCAAAATTTAGATTTGGGGATCAATAATTCACCGGGATATTGGAACGGAGTTCCATCTATTCCGGGGGTTCCTAGAAGGATATTGGGACTCGCTCAAAGAGTTGGTGGAGAAAGCAGTCTAGTGGATTGGTCGCGATTGCCTCAAACACATTTTCTAAGTAAATTTAGTTCATTTCAACCAAAATTTTAGATTTGGGGGTCAAAAATTCATCGGGATATTGAAACGGAGTTCCATCAATTCTGGGGGTTGCTTGAAGGATATTGGGACTCGCTCAAGGAGTTGGTAGAGAAAGTAATCCGGTGGATTGGTCGCGATTGCCTCAAACACTTTTTCTAAGTATATTTAGTTCATTTAAACAAAAATTTAGATTTGGGGATCAAAAATTCACCGGGATATTGGAACGGAGTTCCATCTATTCCGGGGTTCCTAGAATGATATTGGGACTCGCTCAAAGAGTTGGTGGAGAAAGCAGTCTGGTGGATTGGTCGCGATTGCCTCAAACACATTTTCTAAGTAAATTTAGTTCATTTAAACCAAAATTTGAGATTGAGGGGTCAAAAATTCATCGGGATATTGGAACGGAGTTCCATCTATTCTGGAGGTTGCTAGAAGGATATTAGGACTCGCTCAAAGAGTTGGTGGAGAAAGCAATACGGCGGATTGGTCGCGATTCCCTCAAACACATTTTCTAAGTAAATTTAGTTCATTTAAACCAAAATTTTAGATTTGGGGTCAAAAATTCATCGGGATCTTGAAACGGAGTTCCATCTATTCTGGGGGTTGCTTGAAGGATATTGGGACTCGCTCAAGGAGTTGGTAGAGAAAGCAATCCGGTGGATTGGTCGCGATTGCCTCAAATACTTTTTCTAAGTATATTTAGTTCATCTAAAACAAAATTTAGATTTGGGGGTCAAAAATTCACCGGGATATTGGAACGGAGTTCCATCTATTCCGGGGGTTCCTAAAAGGATATTGGGACTCGCTCAAAGAGTTGGTGGAGAAAGCAATATGGTGGATTGGTCGCGATTGCCTCAAACACTTTTTCTAAGTATATTTAGTTCATTTAAACCAAAATTTAGATTTGGGGATCAAAAAATCATCGGGATATTGAAACGGAGTTCCATCAATTCTGGGGGTTGCTTGAAGGATATTGGGACTCGCTCAAGGAGTTGGTAGAGAAAGTAATCCGGTGGATTGGTTGCGATTGCCTCAAACACTTTTTCTAAGTATATTTAGTTCATTTAAACCAAAATTTAGATTTGGGGATCAAAAATTCACCGGGATATTGGAACGGAGTTCCATCTATTCCGGGGTTCCTAGAAGGATATTGGGACTCGCTCAAAGAGTTGGTGGAGAAAGCAGTCTGGTGGATTGGTCGCGATTGCCTCAAACACATTTTCTAAGTAAATTTAGTTCATTTAAACCAAAATTTGAGATTGAGGGGTCAAAAATTCATCGGGATATTGGAACGGAGTTCCATCTATTCTGGAGGTTGCTAGAAGGATATTAGGACTCGCTGAAAGAGTTGGTGGAGAAAGCAATACGGAGGATTGGTCGCGATTCCCTCAAACACATTTTCTAAGTAAATTTAGTTCATTTAAACCAAAATTTTAGATTTGGGGTCAAAAATTCATCGGGATCTTGAAACGGAGTTCCATCTATTCTGGGGGTTGCTTGAAGGATATTGGGACTCGCTCAAGGAGTTGGTAGAGAAAGTAGTCCGGTGGATTGGTCGCGATTGCCTCAAACACTTTTTCTAAGTATATTTAGTTCATTTAAACCAAAATTTAGATTTGGGGATCAAAAATTCACCGGGATATTGGAACGGAGTTCCATCTATTCCGGGGTTCCTAGAAGGATATTGGGACTCGCTCAAAGAGTTGGTGGAGAAAGCAGTCTGGTGGATTGGTCGCGATTGCCTCAAACACATTTTCTAAGTAAATTTAGTTCATTTAAACCAAAATTTGAGATTGAGGGGTCAAAAATTCATCGGGATATTGGAACGGAGTTCCATCTATTCTGGAGGTTGCTAGAAGGATATTAGGACTCGCTCAAAGAGTTGGTGGAGAAAGCAATTGTCACACCCCGCCCGGACGCGCCTAAACCGGCGGTACACTCTCGGACGGGGCGCGCATTTGAAACAATCATAATGGTAATAACAGAGTACGCAGCGGAAATACAGTACACAGTACAAATCTGATTTCATATAATTCAGAATACTTTTGTACATAAAATGGTCAAGGGAACATACTCCCAAAATTCCCAATGATTCATACAAAGGGTACAAAATGTGGGCCCCATAACCTGCACCCAGTCCACCCTAATTTCCTGTGAAAGATTTGATAATATTGGAGTGAGCTTAACGCGCTCAGTGGGTAAATAGTGCATGAGTATAACAATTAATAAAGCATACTTCAATATCAAATATCTTAAATACACATGTAAGCATCATAATCAATCAATATGTATGTATGCATGACACCGTCACGTATTAATGGTTTGATGAGCGTACATCGCCTGAGTTCACGTACAGGTGTCCTTCCCCGGGCGTAGCCAGGTTCTCACTGTACGTCCCTCCTCAGGAACGATGCTCTGGATTCACGTACTGATGTCCCTCCCCGGCGTAGCCGAGTTCTCATGTACGTCCCTCTCCAGAGAAATAATATGAATAGTGAGCAATGCTTCTAACTATTCTATGAGTCATAAACCATATACGTCCCTAGGTGGTGATATGTATGATGCCAATGCATGAACTAGTTTAGTCTACTAGTGTGGTCTTTTCTTGACATTTATACTGACTTTGGCAACGTCTAGTGATCCTTATCAGGGTCGGTATCACGACGTCCAAGGTTAAGCCATTATATGACATAATGCAGTGTAAATGAATAGTAGACATAATAATAATTGAATGTAAACTTTAATAAAAGTTATGAAACATGCAAACCTATGTTTCGTTCCCCACCTTCAGATCTGGTGCTTTTCTCCGGACAGAACTTCGTTGTACCGCTTTCAGATCTGGCGCTTTCCTCCGGACAGAACTTTGTTGCACCGCACCGGGAGTCTCAAAGACTAAAAACTTAGAATGCGTAGAAAGGAGAAGGAAAATCACAAGAGAAGGTGATTTGGTGTGAGAAATGAGAAATGAGGAGGTTTCTTATATAGAGATTTTGTGCGCCCGAACGTTCTGGCAGGCGCCTGAACGTTCTGGCAGGCGCCTGAACGTTCTGGCATGGCGCCTGAACGTTCTGGCATGGCGCCTGAACGTTCTGGCAGGCGCCTGAACGTTCTGGCATGCCGCCTGAACGTTCTGGCATGCCGCCTGAACGTTCTGGCAGGCGCCTGAACGTTCTGGCATGCGCCTGAACGTTCTGGCATGCGCCTGAACGTTCGGGCGTTGCCCAAATAGTAAAAATTTCAAATAGTAATTTTTTATTTTTTATTTTTTTTTTTTTTTTTTTTTGTGAAATACAGGGTATTACACTCTACCCCCCTTAAAGGGATTTCGCCCTCGAAATCAAGTCAAGTAGTGATGGGGGTTGGCGGTTTGAGAAGTAGCCGCAGGCTGTGAATGAGGCCACTGCATGTGTGCAATACTCTATCCATTGATATTATTTTCAGATATCTGGTAGTTCTTGAAGTGAAACAATGTATTATGATAGGTGTAAACAATGTTTCATCCTGATATGGATAAGTGAAGATAATACAACGTATCACTTCATCAGTTGGTGCTAGAAAACAATTCAGGGTATTTTTGTTTGATGGTTGATTCTAGTTCCCATGTTGCTTCTTCTACGCCGTGGTGATCCCAGAGCACTTTCACAAGTGGTATGCTACGGCGCCGTAGTTCTTGAGTTTTTGTATTTAAAATCTGGATTGCTTTCTCCTGGTACGTATTTCCTTCCTCAACCCGAACCTCGACTAAAGGGATGATATGCGAAGGATCAGGACGACACTTGCGAAGCATAGATACGTGAAAAACGTCATGAACCTTAGGCATGGATGATGGAAGGGACAGACGATAAGCAAGTTTGCCAATACGTTCAATGATAAAAAATGGACCGATATATCGCGGGGAGAGCTTGCCTTTGATCCCAAAGCGTTTGACACCTCTTGTGGGCTGGACTTTCAGAAAAACAAAGTCCCCCTTATCAAATTCTAGAGGTTGTCGCCGCTTGTCAGCATAGCTCTTCTGTCGACTTTGTGCAACACGAAGCCGTTCCTTTACGAGTGTGATCTTTTCAGAAGTCTCTTGTACTAGTTCAGGGCCTAACTGCGGTCGATCTGCCATATCTAACCAGCATATCGGAGATCTGCAAGGCCGACCATAGAGAGCCTCGTATGGTGCCATGCCGATACTAGTTTGGTAGCTGTTGTTGTATGCAAACTCGGCTAGATGCAAATACTTTGCCCATCCGTCATGAAAGTCCAAAATGCAGCATCGTAACATGTCTTCTAAGATTTGGATAAGCCGCTCTGACTGCCCATCAGTCTGAGGGTGGAAGGCTGTGCTCATAGTGATCTTAGAACCCATTCTATGTTGGAAACTTTGCCAAAAGTTGGATGTGAATCGAGGGTCTCGATCAGAGACGATCGTGAGTGGTATTCCATGGAGGCGTACGATCTCTCTTTCATAGAGTTCGGCAAGTTTGGCTGGATTATCAGTGAACTTTATTGGCAAGAAGTGTGCCGACTTTGTAAGTCGGTCAATGATAACCCAGATAGCATCTTGTCCTTTATTATTTCGAGGTAAGGCTGTAACAAAATCCATTGCGATGTTCTCCCATTTCCATTCTCCAATAGATAACGGTTGGAGAAGGCCAGAGGGAAGTCTGCGTTCTGCCTTAACTTTCTGGCAAACAAGACATCGAGCAACGAAGTCTGCAATTGCCTTCTTCATTCCAGAAAACCAGAATTGGCGCTTGACATCCTGGTACATCTTGTCACCCCCAGGATGCATAGCGTATCTCGAACAGTGCATCTCAGTAAGCACGTCTTTCCGAACCTCAGGATCGTTCGGAAGACAAAGACGTTTTTTATAGAAAACGGCTCCGTCGTCAGAGACTGACCAATGAGGAAGGTCTTGCCCGCTGAGTAGAAGTTCTCGTTTCTCCATTAAAAAAAGGTCATTGGCTTGAGTAGCTGAAATCTTGCGAACGAGGTCAGAGGTAGCTGATAATTGAGAGAGTCGTGGTCTTGGTCCCTCTATGGTCAGTTGTACGTTAAAGTTCTCCAACTCTGTAGCCAACTTTCCCATTTCATAGTTAAGAGTGCAAGGAACATAAGATTTTCTACTCAGGGCATCAGCCACAACATTGGCCTTTCCGGGATGGTACCGGAGTTGAAAGTCATAATCTTTTAAGAATTCCAACCATCGTCTTTGGCGGAGGTTTAGGTCTCGCTGAGTGTATATGTACTTAAGACTCTTGTGATTCGAGAAGACCTCGAACCGTTCACCGTAGAGGTAATGACGCCATAATTTTAGTGCAAACACAACAGCTGCAAGTTCCAAGTCATGCGTTGGGTAATTACCCTCATGAATCTTCAGTTGTCTGGACGCATATGCACCCACTTGGCCGTCTTGCATTAGCACGACACCTAAGCCTTGGAGAGAGGCGTCGGTGTATAATGAAAATCCAATTGCATTTCTTGGAGTGATAAGTACAGGTGCTGTCGTGAGGCGTTTCTTCAATTCCTGAAATGATGCTTCACAGGCGGAATTCCAGATAAAGCGCACGTCTTTTCGAGTGAGCTTGGTCATAGGTTCAGCAAACTTTGAGAAATCCTTGATGAAGCGTCTGTAATAGCCAGCCAAACCAAGAATAACGAACCATCCTTTTTGCGAACAAACAGAACTGGAGCACCCCAGGGTGATGAACTCTTTCGGATGAAGCCAATACTCTCTAATTCCTTAAGTTGTTTGTCTAATTCGACCAGTTCAACATTGGACATTCTATATGGTGGAATTGAGATAGGCCCTGTCCCAGGTATGAGGTTGATCTCAAAATCGAATTCCCTAACTGGAGGTAGACCAGGAAGGTCATTAAGAAAAACGGTTGGGAATTCAGATACGACGGGAACATCGCGTACTTCAGGAGGGTACAGAGCTGGTGATTCATTGCCGTCGCCAAGAGACAACGCTCGAAGTTGTGACAACTTGACTGGCAGCGGTCTCACGAACGGAAGTTTGAACAGTAACCTTCATCGCCTCAATAAATCCAGCGAAGAAGGTTTCAATGCCTGAAGGCATGGCAAAGGGTGCGGGTGGGGGTGGTATTGCCTGCCCAGATGTAGTGGCAGTGGTGGGTTGGGCCTGTGCTGTTATCGGAGGCGGCGGTTCCTGAATCTCAGGAGGTGCCTCCACTGCTGGACGAACAGCACGTGGCCTTCCTCTCTTCCTGGTTTGCATTGTCTCACTGGCAAAGAGAAAAGGAAAGCCAAGATTTAGAAACTGTAGCCAAGGATAATGTTATAATATGCTCAGCAACAATTTCGAGGGTACTGCAATATGAAAATCACCTATTGTTCTAAGTATAGTGGAAGGTTTTTGTTGAGGAATCAAAGAATCTTATATAACTCGTATGTGTGGCCATGGTGTAAAAACAAATAAGGTTAGAATGTCTATATAATAAGTAGAAAACTTTGCAAGTATTTAAAATGATTTTGTTTTGGTGTTCGTGAACATACATATATTTCATTGAAAATCCATACGAGTCATAAGAGTTCTAAGATTTGCCTCGGTAAATAGCCTGAGCGAACGTTCTATCGCAATCTTATGCATTCATACGCTTACGCTTAGTCTGTGCAATTATTATCCAAGTTCATATGTCCCATACCACATGAAGTCAGTAATAAGGGTGGAAACCAAGTTAAGTTGTATGAACACGGTCTCTAAAAACATTGGCTGAATAGAAGTTCACTAATAGTATCGTCCAAATTTACTCGTCCCATACCGTGTAAACTTAGTGATAATATTAGTAATGCAACTTTCTCCAAATGTTTCTTTTCACACAAGGTCATGGGTTTTCTTACTTCCACATTTTATTTAGTATCCTCCAATTTTGTTGTGTCCCATACCACACCAAAGTTAGTGATACAAAAGAAAGAATGGTTGTAAGTCTGCCCACCAAAGATAGTCTGTAAACAAAACAATGTTATTCATATATGTCAAAGAAAATTTGTACAATGCCAGAAATTAATTGCCGTCGGCGTTTACTATTTACCAGCACGCCGGAGGCGCCTGCAGCCAGCACGTGCCGACTCATCAGCACGCCTGTCACGCCTGCAGCATTTGTTGACTTTGGTCGTCGTCATTACGATATACATAAGGCCTTTTTGTCACACCCCAGTACACAGCACACCGCAGTGTCTAGTACCCCCGGGATGTGATGGGTACGCATACCCCAGCCATAGTACCACATAATATTGTCATATCGCCATGTAGCAACCCAACCGCAGCTGGTCTACATCGAAACGATTATTTGTCCCTACTATTCCCTCATTAATAGTAAAGGGCCTCCCCCAAGTTCGAACTCGCAACCTCCCTTAAGGAGTTGGAATTCGCAACTTGAGTAACCACTGAGCCAATGGTTCAGTGGCTACTCAAGTTGCGAATTCCAACTCCTTAAGGGAGGTTGCGAGTTCGAACTTGGGGGAGGCCCTTTACTATTAATGAGGGAATAGTAGGGACAAATAATCGTTTCGATGTAGACCAGCTGCGGTTGGGTTGCTACATGGCGATATGACAATATTATGTGGTACTATGGCTGGGGTATGCGTACCCATCACATCCCGGGGGTACTAGACACTGCGGTGTGCTGTGTACTGGGGTGTGACAGCAATACGGCGGATTGGTTCCGATTCCCTCAAACACATTTTCTAAGTAAATTTAGTTCATTTAAACCAAAATTTTAGATTTGGGGGTCAAAAATTCATCGGGATCTTGAAACGGAGTTCCATCTATTCTGGGGGTTGCTTAAAGGATATTGGGACTCGCTCAAGGAGTTGGTAGAGAAAGCAATCCGGTGGATTGGTCGCGATTGCCTCAAATACTTTTTCTTAGTATATTTAGTTCATTTAAAACAAAATTTACATTTGAGGGTCAAAAATTCACCGGGATATTGGAACGGAGTTCCATCTATTCCGGGGGTTCCTAAAAGGATATTGGGACTCGCTCAAAGAGTTGGTGGAGAAAGCAATATGGTGGATTGGTCGCGATTGCCTCAAACACTTTTTCTAAGTATATTTAGTTCATTTAAACCAAAATTTAGATTTGGGGATCAAAAATTCACCGGGATATTGGAACGGAGTTCCATCTATTCCGGGGGTTCCTAGAAGGATATTGGGACTCGCTCAAGCAGTTGGTAGAGAAAGTAATCCGGTGGATTGGACGCGATTGCCTCAAACACTTTTTCTAAGTATATTTAGTTCATTTAAACCAAAATTTAGATTTGGGGATCAATAATTCACCGGGATATTGGAACGGAGTTCCATCTATTCCGTGGGTTCCAAGAAGGATATTGGGACTCGCTTAAAGAGTTGGTGGAGAAAGCAATATGGTGGATTGGTCGTGATTGCCTCAAACACATTTTCTAAGTAAATTTAGTTCATTTAAACCAAAATTTTAGATTTTGGGGTCAAAAATTCATCGGGATATTGAAACGGAGTTCCATCTATTCTGGGGGTTGCTAGAAGGATATTAGGACTCGCTCAAAGAGTTGGTGGAGAAAGCAATACGGTGGATTGGTCGTGATTGCCTCAAACACATTTTCTAAGTAAATTTAGTTCATTTAAACCAAAATTTTAGATTTGGGGATCAATAATTCACCGGGATATTGGAACGGAGTTCCATCTATTCCGTGGGTTCCTAGAAGGATATTGGGACTCGGTTAAAGAGTTGGTGGAGAAAGCAATATGGTGGATTGGTCGTGATTGCCTCAAACACATTTTCTAAGTAAATTTAGTTCATTTAAACCAAAATTTGAGATTGAGGGGTCAAAAATTCATCGGAATATTCAAACGGAATTCCATCTATTCTGGGGGTTGCTAGAAGGATATTAGGACTCGCTCAAAGAGTTGGTGGAGAAAGCAATATGGTGGATTGGTTGTGATTGCCTCAAACACATTTTCTAAGTAAATTTAGTTCATTTAAACCAAAATTTTAGATTTTGGGGTCAAAAATTCATCGGGATATTGAAACGGAGTTCCATCTATTCTGGGGGTTGCTAGAAGGATATTAGGACTCGCTCAAAGAGTTGGTGGAGAAAGCAATACGGTGGATTGGTCGTGATTGCCTCAAACACATTTTCTAAGTAAATTTAGTTCATTTAAACCAAAATTTTAGATTTGGCGGTCAAAAATTTATAGGGATATTGAAACGGAGTTCCATCTATTCAGGGGGTTGCTTGAAGGATATTGGGACTCGCTCAAGGAGTTGGTAAAGAAAGCAATCCGGTGGATTGGTAGCGATTGCCTCAAACAAATTTTCTAAGTAAATTTAGTTCATTTAAACCAAAATTTAGATTTGGGGATCAAAAATTCACCGGGATATTGGAACGGAGTTCCATCTATTCCGGGGGTTCCTAAAAGGATATTGGGACTCGCTCAAAGAGTTGGTGGCGAAAGTAATCTGGTGGATTGGTCGTGATTGCCTCAAACACATTTTCTAAGTAAATTTAGTTCATTTAAACCAAAATTTTAGATTTGGGGTTCAAAAATTCATCGGGATATTGAAACGGAGTTCCATCTATTCTGGGGGTTGCTTGAAGGATATTGGGACTCGCTCAAGGAGTTGGTAGAGAAAGTAATCCGGTGGATTGGTCGCGATTGCCTCAAACACTTTTTCTAAGTATATTTAGTTCATTTAAACCAAAATTTAGATTTGGGGATAAAAAATTCACCGGGATATTGGAACGGAGTTCCATCTATTCCGGGGGTTCCTAGAAGGATATTGGGACTCGCTCAAAGAGTTGGTGGAGAAAGCAATCTGGTGGATTGGTCGTGATTGCCTCAAACACATTTTCTAAGTAAATTTAGTTCATTTAACCCAAAATCTTAGATTTGGGGGTCAAAAATTCATCGGGATATTGAAACGGAGTTCCATCTATTCTGGGGGTTGCTTGAAGGATATTGGGACTCGCTCAAGGAGTTGGTAGAGAAAGTAGTCCGGTGGATTGGTCGCGATTGCCTCAAACACTTTTTCTAAGTATATTTAGTTCATTTAAACCAAAATTTAGATTTGGGGATCAATAATTCACCGGGATATTGGAACGGAGTTCCATTTATTCCGGGGGTTCCTAGAAGGATATTGGGACTCGCTCAAAGAGTTGGTGGAGAAAGCAATATGGTGGATTGGTCGTGATTGCCTCAAACACATTTTATAAGTAAATTTAGTTCATTTAAACCAAAATTTTAGATTTGGGGGTCAAAAATTCATCGGGATATTGAAACGGAGTTCCATCAATTCTGGGGGTTGCTTGAAGGATATTGGGACTCGCTCAAGGAGTTGGTAGAGAAAGTAATCCGGTGGATTGGTCGCGATTGCCTCAAACACTTTTTGTAAGTATATTTAGTTCATTTAAACCAAAATTTAGATTTGGGGATCAAAAATTCACCGGGATATTGGAACAGAGTTCCATCTATTCCGGGGTTCCTAGAATGATATTGGGACTCGCTCAAAGAGTTGGTGGAGAAAGCAGTCTGGTGGATTGGTCGCGATTGCCTCAAACACATTTTCTAAGTAAATTTAGTTCATTTAAACCAAAATTTGAGATTGAGGGGTCAAAAATTCATCGGGATATTGGAACGGAGTTCCATCTATTCTGGAGGTTGCTAGAATGATATTAGGACTCGGTTAAAGAGTTGGTGGAGAAAGCAATACGGCGGATTGGTCGCGATTCCCTCAAACACATTTTCTAAGTAAATTTAGTTCATTTAAACCAAAATTTTAGATTTGGGGTCAAAAATTCATCAGGATCTTGAAACGGAGTTCCATCTATTCTGGGGGTTGCTTGAAGGATATTGGGACTTGCTCAAGGAGTTGGTAGAGAAAGCAATCCGGTGGATTGGTCGCGATTGCCTCAAATACTTTTTCTAAGTATATTTAGTTCATCTAAAACAAAATTTAGATTTGGGGGTCAAAAATTCACCGGGATATTGGAACGGAGTTCCATCTATTCCGGGGGTTCCTAAAAGGATATTGGGACTCGCTCAAAGAGTTGGTGGAGAAAGCAATATGGTGGATTGGTCGCGATTGCCTCAAACACTTTTTCTAAGTATATTTAGTTCATTTAAACCAAAATTTAGATTTGGGGATCAAAAAATCATCGGGATATTGAAACGGAGTTCCATCAATTCTGGGGGTTGCTTGAAGGATATTGGGACTCGCTCAAGGAGTTGGTAGAGAAAGTAATCCGGTGGATTGGTCGCGATTGCCTCAAACACTTTTTCTAAGTATATTTAGTTCATTTAAACCAAAATTTAGATTTGGGGATCAAAAATTCACCGGGATATTGGAACGGAGTTCCATCTATTCCGGGGTTCCTAGAAGGATATTGGGACTCGCTCAAAGAGTTGGTGGAGAAAGCAGTCTGGTGGATTGGTCGCGATTGCCTCAAACACATTTTCTAAGTAAATTTAGTTCATTTAAACCAAAATTTGAGATTGAGGGGTCAAAAATTCATCGGGATATTGGAACGGAGTTCCATCTATTCTGGAGGTTGCTAGAAGGATATTAGGACTCGCTCAAAGAGTTGGTGGAGAAAGCAATACGGCGGATTGGTCGCGATTCCCTCAAACACATTTTCTAAGTAAATTTAGTTCATTTAAACCAAAATTTTAGATTTGGGGTCAAAAATTCATCGGGATCTTGAACCGGAGTTCCATCTATTCTGGGGGTTGCTTGAAGGATATTGGGACTCGCTCAAGGAGTTGGTAGAGAAAGTAGTCCGGTGGATTGGTCGCGATTGCCTCAAACACTTTTTCTAAGTATATTTAGTTCATTTAAACCAAAATTTAGATTTGGGGATAAAAAATTCACCGGGATATTGGAACGGAGTTCCATCTATTCCGGGGGTTCCTAAAAGGATATTGGGACTCGCTCAAAGAGTTGGTGGAGAAAGCAATATGGTGGATTGGTCGCGATTGCCTCAAACACTTTTTCTAAGTATATTTAGTTCATTTAAACCAAAATTTAGATTTGGGGATCAAAAATTCACCGGGATATTGGAACGGAGTTCCATCTATTCCGGGGGTTCCTAGAAGGATATTGGGACTCGCTCAAGCAGTTGGTAGAGAAAGTAATCCGGTGGATTGGTCGCGATTGCCTCAAACACTTTTTCTAAGTATATTTAGTTCATTTAAACCAAAATTTAGATTTGGGGATCAATAATTCACCGGGATATTGGAACGGAGTTCCATCTATTCCGTGGGTTCCTAGAAGGATATTGGGACTCGCTTAAAGAGTTGGTGGAGAAAGCAATATGGTGGATTGGTCGTGATTGCCTCAAACACATTTTCTAAGTAAATTTAGTTCATTTAAACCAAAATTTTAGATTTGGGGATCAATAATTCACCGGGATATTGGAACGGAGTTCCATCTATTCCGTGGGTTCCTAGAAGGATATTGGGACTCGGTTAAAGAGTTGGTGGAGAAAGCAATATGGTGGATTGGTCGTGATTGCCTCAAACACATTTTCTAAGTAAATTTAGTTCATTTAAACCAAAATTTGAGATTGAGGGGTCAAAAATTCATCGGAATATTGAAACGGAATTCCATCTATTCTGGGGGTTGCTAGAAGGATATTAGGACTCGCTCAAAGAGTTGGTGGAGAAAGCAATACGGTGGATTGGTCGTGATTGCCTCAAACACATTTTCTAAGTAAATTTAGTTCATTTAAACCAAAATTTTAGATTTGGCGGTCAAAAATTTATCGGGATATTGAAACGGAGTTCCATCTATTCAGGGGGTTCCTTGAAGGATATTGGGACTCGCTCAAGGAGTTGGTAAAGAAAGCAATCCGGTGGATTGGTAGCGATTGCCTCAAACACATTTTCTAAGTAAATTTAGTTCATTTAAACCAAAATTTAGATTTGGGGATCAAAAATTCACCGGGATATTGGAACGGAGTTCCATCTATTCCGGGGGTTCCTAGAAGGATATTGGGACTCGCTCAAAGAGTTGGTGGCGAAAGCAATCTGGTGGATTGGTCGTGATTGCCTCAAACACATTTTCTAAGTAAATTTAGTTCATTTAAACCAAAATTTTAGATTTGGGGTTCAAAAATTCATCGGGATATTGAAACGGAGTTCCATCTATTCTGGGGGTTGCTGGAAGGATATTTGGACTCGCTCAAGTAGTTGGTAGAGAAAGTAATCCGGTGGATTGGTCGCGATTGCCTCAAACACTTTTTCTAAGTATATTTAGTTCATTTAAACCAAAATTTAGATTTTGGGATAAAAAATTCACCGGGATATTGGAACGGAGTTCCATCTATTCCGGGGGTTCCTAGAAGGATATTGGGACTCGCTCAAAGAGTTGGTGGAGAAAGCAATCTGGTGGATTGGTCGTGATTGCCTCAAACACATTTTCTAAGTAAATTTAGTTCATTTAAACCAAAATCTTAGATGTGGGGGTCAAAAATTCATCGGGATATTGAAACGGAGTTCCATCTATTCTGGGGGTTGCTTGAAGGATATTGGGACTCGCTCAAGGAGTTGGTAGAGAAAGTAGTCCGGTGGATTGGTCGCGATTGCCTCAAACACTTTTTCTAAGTATATTTAGTTCATTTAAACCAAAATTTAGATTTGGGGATCAATAATTCACCGGGATATTGGAACGGAGTTCCATCTATTCCGGGGTTCCTAGAATGATATTGGGACTCGCTCAAAGAGTTGGTGGAGAAAGCAGTCTGGTGGATTGGTCGCGATTGCCTCAAACACATTTTCTAAGTAAATTTAGTTCATTTAAACCAAAATTTGAGATTGAGGGGTCAAAAATTCATCGGGATATTGGAACGGAGTTCCATCTATTCTGGAGGTTGCTAGAAGGATATTAGAACTCGCTCAAAGAGTTGGTGGAGAAAGCAATACGGCGGATTGGTTCCGATTCCCTCAAACACATTTTCTAAGTAAATTTAGTTCATTTAAACCAAAATTTTAGATTTCGGGGTCAAAAATTCATCGGGATCTTGAAACGGAGTTCCATCTATTCTAGGGGTTGCTTAAAGGATATTGGGACTCGCTCAAGGAGTTGGTAGAGAAAGCAATCCGGTGGATTGGTCGCGATTGCCTCAAACACTTTTTCTAAGTATATTTAGTTCATTTAAACCAAAATTTAGATTTGGGGATCAATAATTCACCGGGATATTGGAACGGAGTTCCATCTATTCCGTGGGTTCCTAGAAGGATATTGGGACTCGCTTAAAGAGTTGGTGGAGAAAGCAATATGGTGGATTGGTCGTGATTGCCTCAAACACATTTTCTAAGTAAATTTAGTTCATTTAAACCAAAATTTTAGATTTGGGGATCAATAATTCACCGGGATATTGGAACGGAGTTCCATCTATTCCGTGGGTTCCTAGAAGGATATTGGGACTCGGTTAAAGAGTTGGTGGAGAAAGCAATATGGTGGATTGGTCGTGATTGCCTCAAACACATTTTCTAAGTAAATTTAGTTCATTTAAACCAAAATTTGAGATTGAGGGGTCAAAAATTCATCGGAATATTGAAACGGAATTCCATCTATTCTGGGGGTTGCTAGAAGGATATTAGGACTCGCTCAAAGAGTTGGTGGAGAAAGCAATACGGTGGATTGGTCGTGATTGCCTCAAACACATTTTCTAAGTAAATTTAGTTCATTTAAACCAAAATTTTAGATTTGGCGGTCAAAAATTTATCGGGATATTGAAACGGAGTTCCATCTATTCAGGGGGTTCCTTGAAGGATATTGGGACTCGCTCAAGGAGTTGGTAAAGAAAGCAATCCGGTGGATTGGTAGCGATTGCCTCAAACACATTTTCTAAGTAAATTTAGTTCATTTAAACCAAAATTTAGATTTGGGGATCAAAAATTCACCGGGATATTGGAACGGAGTTCCATCTATTCCGGGGGTTCCTAGAAGGATATTGGGACTCGCTCAAAGAGTTGGTGGCGAAAGCAATCTGGTGGATTGGTCGTGATTGCCTCAAACACATTTTCTAAGTAAATTTAGTTCATTTAAACCAAAATTTTAGATTTGGGGTTCAAAAATTCATCGGGATATTGAAACGGAGTTCCATCTATTCTGGGGGTTGCTGGAAGGATATTTGGACTCGCTCAAGTAGTTGGTAGAGAAAGTAATCCGGTGGATTGGTCGCGATTGCCTCAAACACTTTTTCTAAGTATATTTAGTTCATTTAAACCAAAATTTAGATTTTGGGATAAAAAATTCACCGGGATATTGGAACGGAGTTCCATCTATTCCGGGGGTTCCTAGAAGGATATTGGGACTCGCTCAAAGAGTTGGTGGAGAAAGCAATCTGGTGGATTGGTCGTGATTGCCTCAAACACATTTTCTAAGTAAATTTAGTTCATTTAAACCAAAATCTTAGATGTGGGGGTCAAAAATTCATCGGGATATTGAAACGGAGTTCCATCTATTCTGGGGGTTGCTTGAAGGATATTGGGACTCGCTCAAGGAGTTGGTAGAGAAAGTAGTCCGGTGGATTGGTCGCGATTGCCTCAAACACTTTTTCTAAGTATATTTAGTTCATTTAAACCAAAATTTAGATTTGGGGATCAATAATTCACCGGGATATTGGAACGGAGTTCCATCTATTCCGGGGTTCCTAGAATGATATTGGGACTCGCTCAAAGAGTTGGTGGAGAAAGCAGTCTGGTGGATTGGTCGCGATTGCCTCAAACACATTTTCTAAGTAAATTTAGTTCATTTAAACCAAAATTTGAGATTGAGGGGTCAAAAATTCATCGGGATATTGGAACGGAGTTCCATCTATTCTGGAGGTTGCTAGAAGGATATTAGAACTCGCTCAAAGAGTTGGTGGAGAAAGCAATACGGCGGATTGGTTCCGATTCCCTCAAACACATTTTCTAAGTAAATTTAGTTCATTTAAACCAAAATTTTAGATTTCGGGGTCAAAAATTCATCGGGATCTTGAAACGGAGTTCCATCTATTCTAGGGGTTGCTTAAAGGATATTGGGACTCGCTCAAGGAGTTGGTAGAGAAAGCAATCCGGTGGATTGGTCGCGATTGCCTCAAATACTTTTTCTTAGTATATTTAGTTCATTTAAAACAAAATTTAGATTTGGGGGTCAAAAATTCACCGGGATATTGGAACGGAGTTCCATCTATTCCGGGGGTTCCTAAAAGGATATTGGGACTCGCTCAAGGAGTTGGTGGAGAAAGCAATATGGTGGATTGGTCGCGATTGCCTCAAACACTTTTTCTAAGTAAATTTAGTTCATTTAAACCAAAATCTTAGATTTGGGGATCAAAAAATCATCGGGATATTGAAACGGAGTTCCATCAATTATGGGGGCTGCTTGAAGGATATTGGGACTCGCTCAAGGAGTTGGTAGAGAAAGTAATCCGGTGGATTGGTCGCGATTGCCTCAAACACTTTTTCTAAGTATATTTAGTTCATTTAAACCAAAATTTAGATTTGGGGATCAATAATTCACCGGGATATTGGAACGGAGTTCCATCTATTCCGTGGGTTCCTAGAATGATATTGGGACTCGCTGAAAGAGTTGGTGGAGAAAGCAATATGGTGGATTGGTCGCGATTGCCTCAAACACATTTTCTAAGTATATTTAGTTCATTTAAACCAAAATTTAGATTTGGGGATCAAAAATTCATCGGGATATTGAAACGGAGTTCCATCTATTCTGGGGGTTGCTAGAAGGATATTAGGACTCGCTCAAAGAGTTGGTGGAGAAAGCAATACGGTGGATTGGTCGCGATTGCCTCAAACACATTTTCTAAGTAAATTTAGTTCATTTAAACCAAAATTTTAGATTTGGGGGTCAAAAATTCATCGGGATATTGAAACGGAGTTCCATCTATTCCGGGGTTCCTAGAAGGATATTGGGACTCGCTCAAAGAGTTGGTGGAGAAAGCAGTCTGGTGGATTGGTCGCGATTGCCTCAAACACATTTTCTAAGTAAATTTAGTTCATTTAAACCAAAATTTTAGATTTGGGGTCAAAAATTCATCGGGATCTTGAACCGGAGTTCCATCTATTCTGGGGGTTGCTTGAAGGATATTGGGACTCGCTCAAGGAGTTGGTAGAGAAAGTAGTCCGGTGGATTGGTCGCGATTGCCTCAAACACTTTTTCTAAGTATATTTAGTTCATTTAAACCAAAATTTAGATTTGGGGATAAAAAATTCACCGGGATATTGGAACGGAGTTCCATCTATTCCGGGGGTTCCTAAAAGGATATTGGGACTCGCTCAAAGAGTTGGTGGAGAAAGCAATATGGTGGATTGGTCGCGATTGCCTCAAACACTTTTTCTAAGTATATTTAGTTCATTTAAACCAAAATTTAGATTTGGGGATCAAAAATTCACCGGGATATTGGAACGGAGTTCCATCTATTTCGGGGGTTCCTAGAAGGATATTGGGACTCGCTCAAGCAGTTGGTAGAGAAAGTAATCCGGTGGATTGGTCGCGATTGCCTCAAACACTTTTTCTAAGTATATTTAGTTCATTTAAACCAAAATTTAGATTTGGGGATCAATAATTCACCGGGATATTGGAACGGAGTTCCATCTATTCCGTGGGTTCCTAGAAGGATATTGGGACTCGCTTAAAGAGTTGGTGGAGAAAGCAATATGGTGGATTGGTCGTGATTGCCTCAAACACATTTTCTAAGTAAATTTAGTTCATTTAAACCAAAATTTTAGATTTGGGGATCAATAATTCACCGGGATATTGGAACGGAGTTCCATCTATTCCGTGGGTTCCTAGAAGGATATTGGGACTCGGTTAAAGAGTTGGTGGAGAAAGCAATATGGTGGATTGGTCGTGATTGCCTCAAACACATTTTCTAAGTAAATTTAGTTCATTTAAACCAAAATTTGAGATTGAGGGGTCAAAAATTCATCGGAATATTGAAACGGAATTCCATCTATTCTGGGGGTTGCTAGAAGGATATTAGGACTCGCTCAAAGAGTTGGTGGAGAAAGCAATACGGTGGATTGGTCGTGATTGCCTCAAACACATTTTCTAAGTAAATTTAGTTCATTTAAACCAAAATTTTAGATTTGGCGGTCAAAAATTTATCGGGATATTGAAACGGAGTTCCATCTATTCAGGGGGTTCCTTGAAGGATATTGGGACTCGCTCAAGGAGTTGGTAAAGAAAGCAATCCGGTGGATTGGTAGCGATTGCCTCAAACACATTTTCTAAGTAAATTTAGTTCATTTAAACCAAAATTTAGATTTGGGGATCAAAAATTCACCGGGATATTGGAACGGAGTTCCATCTATTCCGGGGGTTCCTAGAAGGATATTGGGACTCGCTCAAAGAGTTGGTGGCGAAAGCAATCTGGTGGATTGGTCGTGATTGCCTCAAACACATTTTCTAAGTAAATTTAGTTCATTTAAACCAAAATTTTAGATTTGGGGTTCAAAAATTCATCGGGATATTGAAACGGAGTTCCATCTATTCTGGGGGTTGCTGGAAGGATATTTGGACTCGCTCAAGTAGTTGGTAGAGAAAGTAATCCGGTGGATTGGTCGCGATTGCCTCAAACACTTTTTCTAAGTATATTTAGTTCATTTAAACCAAAATTTAGATTTTGGGATAAAAAATTCACCGGGATATTGGAACGGAGTTCCATCTATTCCGGGGGTTCCTAGAAGGATATTGGGACTCGCTCAAAGAGTTGGTGGAGAAAGCAATCTGGTGGATTGGTCGTGATTGCCTCAAACACATTTTCTAAGTAAATTTAGTTCATTTAAACCAAAATCTTAGATGTGGGGGTCAAAAATTCATCGGGATATTGAAACGGAGTTCCATCTATTCTGGGGGTTGCTTGAAGGATATTGGGACTCGCTCAAGGAGTTGGTAGAGAAAGTAGTCCGGTGGATTGGTCGCGATTGCCTCAAACACTTTTTCTAAGTATATTTAGTTCATTTAAACCAAAATTTAGATTTGGGGATCAATAATTCACCGGGATATTGGAACGGAGTTCCATCTATTCCGGGGTTCCTAGAATGATATTGGGACTCGCTCAAAGAGTTGGTGGAGAAAGCAGTCTGGTGGATTGGTCGCGATTGCCTCAAACACATTTTCTAAGTAAATTTAGTTCATTTAAACCAAAATTTGAGATTGAGGGGTCAAAAATTCATCGGGATATTGGAACGGAGTTCCATCTATTCTGGAGGTTGCTAGAAGGATATTAGAACTCGCTCAAAGAGTTGGTGGAGAAAGCAATACGGCGGATTGGTTCCGATTCCCTCAAACACATTTTCTAAGTAAATTTAGTTCATTTAAACCAAAATTTTAGATTTCGGGGTCAAAAATTCATCGGGATCTTGAAACGGAGTTCCATCTATTCTAGGGGTTGCTTAAAGGATATTGGGACTCGCTCAAGGAGTTGGTAGAGAAAGCAATCCGGTGGATTGGTCGCGATTGCCTCAAATACTTTTTCTTAGTATATTTAGTTCATTTAAAACAAAATTTAGATTTGGGGGTCAAAAATTCACCGGGATATTGGAACGGAGTTCCATCTATTCCGGGGGTTCCTAAAAGGATATTGGGACTCGCTCAAGGAGTTGGTGGAGAAAGCAATATGGTGGATTGGTCGCGATTGCCTCAAACACTTTTTCTAAGTAAATTTAGTTCATTTAAACCAAAATCTTAGATTTGGGGATCAAAAAATCATCGGGATATTGAAACGGAGTTCCATCAATTATGGGGGCTGCTTGAAGGATATTGGGACTCGCTCAAGGAGTTGGTAGAGAAAGTAATCCGGTGGATTGGTCGCGATTGCCTCAAACACTTTTTCTAAGTATATTTAGTTCATTTAAACCAAAATTTAGATTTGGGGATCAATAATTCACCGGGATATTGGAACGGAGTTCCATCTATTCCGTGGGTTCCTAGAATGATATTGGGACTCGCTGAAAGAGTTGGTGGAGAAAGCAATATGGTGGATTGGTCGTGATTGCCTCAAACACATTTTCTAAGTAAATTTAGTTCATTTAAACCAAAATTTTAGATTTTGGGGTCAAAAATTCATCGGGATATTGAAACGGAGTTCCATCTATTCTGGGGGTTGCTAGAAGGATATTAGGACTCGCTCAAAGAGTTGGTGGAGAAAGCAATACGGTGGATTGGTCGTGATTGCCTCAAACACATTTTCTAAGTAAATTTAGTTCATTTAAACCAAAATTTTAGATTTGGGGGTCAAAAATTCATCGGGATATTGAAACGGAGTTCCATCTATTCCGGGGTTCCTAGAAGGATATTGGGACTCGCTCAAAGAGTTGGTGGAGAAAGCAGTCTGGTGGATTGGTCGCGATTGCCTCAAACACATTTTCTAAGTAAATTTAGTTCATTTAAACCAAAATTTGAGATTGAGGGGTCAAAAATTCATCGGGATATTGGAACGGAGTTCCATCTATTCTGGAGGTTGCTAGAAGGATATTAGGACTCGCTCAAAGAGTTGGTGGAGAAAGCAATACGGCGGATTGGTCGCGATTCCCTCAAACACATTTTCTAAGTAAATTTAGTTCATTTAAACCAAAATTTTAGATTTGGGGTCAAAAATTCATCGGGATCTTGAACCGGAGTTCCATCTATTCTGGGGGTTGCTTGAAGGATATTGGGACTCGCTCAAGGAGTTGGTAGAGAAAGTAGTCCGGTGGATTGGTCGCGATTGCCTCAAACACTTTTTCTAAGTATATTTAGTTCATTTAAACCAAAATTTAGATTTGGGGATAAAAAATTCACCGGGATATTGGAACGGAGTTCCATCTATTCCGGGGGTTCCTAAAAGGATATTGGGACTCGCTCAAAGAGTTGGTGGAGAAAGCAATATGGTGGATTGGTCGCGATTGCCTCAAACACTTTTTCTAAGTATATTTAGTTCATTTAAACCAAAATTTAGATTTGGGGATCAAAAATTCACCGGGATATTGGAACGGAGTTCCATCTATTCCGGGGGTTCCTAGAAGGATATTGGGACTCGCTCAAGCAGTTGGTAGAGAAAGTAATCCGGTGGATTGGTCGCGATTGCCTCAAACACTTTTTCTAAGTATATTTAGTTCATTTAAACCAAAATTTAGATTTGGGGATCAATAATTCACCGGGATATTGGAACGGAGTTCCATCTATTCCGTGGGTTCCTAGAAGGATATTGGGACTCGCTTAAAGAGTTGGTGGAGAAAGCAATATGGTGGATTGGTCGTGATTGCCTCAAACACATTTTCTAAGTAAATTTAGTTCATTTAAACCAAAATTTTAGATTTGGGGATCAATAATTCACCGGGATATTGGAACGGAGTTCCATCTATTCCGTGGGTTCCTAGAAGGATATTGGGACTCGGTTAAAGAGTTGGTGGAGAAAGCAATATGGTGGATTGGTCGTGATTGCCTCAAACACATTTTCTAAGTAAATTTAGTTCATTTAAACCAAAATTTGAGATTGAGGGGTCAAAAATTCATCGGAATATTGAAACGGAATTCCATCTATTCTGGGGGTTGCTAGAAGGATATTAGGACTCGCTCAAAGAGTTGGTGGAGAAAGCAATACGGTGGATTGGTCGTGATTGCCTCAAACACATTTTCTAAGTAAATTTAGTTCATTTAAACCAAAATTTTAGATTTGGCGGTCAAAAATTTATCGGGATATTGAAACGGAGTTCCATCTATTCAGGGGGTTCCTTGAAGGATATTGGGACTCGCTCAAGGAGTTGGTAAAGAAAGCAATCCGGTGGATTGGTAGCGATTGCCTCAAACACATTTTCTAAGTAAATTTAGTTCATTTAAACCAAAATTTAGATTTGGGGATCAAAAATTCACCGGGATATTGGAACGGAGTTCCATCTATTCCGGGGGTTCCTAGAAGGATATTGGGACTCGCTCAAAGAGTTGGTGGCGAAAGCAATCTGGTGGATTGGTCGTGATTGCCTCAAACACATTTTCTAAGTAAATTTAGTTCATTTAAACCAAAATTTTAGATTTGGGGTTCAAAAATTCATCGGGATATTGAAACGGAGTTCCATCTATTCTGGGGGTTGCTGGAAGGATATTTGGACTCGCTCAAGTAGTTGGTAGAGAAAGTAATCCGGTGGATTGGTCGCGATTGCCTCAAACACTTTTTCTAAGTATATTTAGTTCATTTAAACCAAAATTTAGATTTTGGGATAAAAAATTCACCGGGATATTGGAACGGAGTTCCATCTATTCCGGGGGTTCCTAGAAGGATATTGGGACTCGCTCAAAGAGTTGGTGGAGAAAGCAATCTGGTGGATTGGTCGTGATTGCCTCAAACACATTTTCTAAGTAAATTTAGTTCATTTAAACCAAAATCTTAGATGTGGGGGTCAAAAATTCATCGGGATATTGAAACGGAGTTCCATCTATTCTGGGGGTTGCTTGAAGGATATTGGGACTCGCTCAAGGAGTTGGTAGAGAAAGTAGTCCGGTGGATTGGTCGCGATTGCCTCAAACACTTTTTCTAAGTATATTTAGTTCATTTAAACCAAAATTTAGATTTGGGGATCAATAATTCACCGGGATATTGGAACGGAGTTCCATCTATTCCGGGGTTCCTAGAATGATATTGGGACTCGCTCAAAGAGTTGGTGGAGAAAGCAGTCTGGTGGATTGGTCGCGATTGCCTCAAACACATTTTCTAAGTAAATTTAGTTCATTTAAACCAAAATTTGAGATTGAGGGGTCAAAAATTCATCGGGATATTGGAACGGAGTTCCATCTATTCTGGAGGTTGCTAGAAGGATATTAGAACTCGCTCAAAGAGTTGGTGGAGAAAGCAATACGGCGGATTGGTTCCGATTCCCTCAAACACATTTTCTAAGTAAATTTAGTTCATTTAAACCAAAATTTTAGATTTCGGGGTCAAAAATTCATCGGGATCTTGAAACGGAGTTCCATCTATTCTAGGGGTTGCTTAAAGGATATTGGGACTCGCTCAAGGAGTTGGTAGAGAAAGCAATCCGGTGGATTGGTCGCGATTGCCTCAAATACTTTTTCTTAGTATATTTAGTTCATTTAAAACAAAATTTAGATTTGGGGGTCAAAAATTCACCGGGATATTGGAACGGAGTTCCATCTATTCCGGGGGTTCCTAAAAGGATATTGGGACTCGCTCAAGGAGTTGGTGGAGAAAGCAATATGGTGGATTGGTCGCGATTGCCTCAAACACTTTTTCTAAGTAAATTTAGTTCATTTAAACCAAAATCTTAGATTTGGGGATCAAAAAATCATCGGGATATTGAAACGGAGTTCCATCAATTATGGGGGCTGCTTGAAGGATATTGGGACTCGCTCAAGGAGTTGGTAGAGAAAGTAATCCGGTGGATTGGTCGCGATTGCCTCAAACACTTTTTCTAAGTATATTTAGTTCATTTAAACCAAAATTTAGATTTGGGGATCAATAATTCACCGGGATATTGGAACGGAGTTCCATCTATTCCGTGGGTTCCTAGAATGATATTGGGACTCGCTGAAAGAGTTGGTGGAGAAAGCAATATGGTGGATTGGTCGTGATTGCCTCAAACACATTTTCTAAGTAAATTTAGTTCATTTAAACCAAAATTTTAGATTTTGGGGTCAAAAATTCATCGGGATATTGAAACGGAGTTCCATCTATTCTGGGGGTTGCTAGAAGGATATTAGGACTCGCTCAAAGAGTTGGTGGAGAAAGCAATACGGTGGATTGGTCGTGATTGCCTCAAACACATTTTCTAAGTAAATTTAGTTCATTTAAACCAAAATTTTAGATTTGGGGGTCAAAAATTCATCGGGATATTGAAACGGAGTTCCATCTATTCTGGGGGTTGCTTGAAGGATATTGGGACTCGCTCAAGGAGTTGGTAGAGAAAGCAATCCGGTGGATTGGTCGCGATTGCCTCAAATACTTTTTCTAAGTATATTTAGTTCATTTAAAACAAAATTTAGATTTGGGGGTCAAAAATACATCGGGATATTGGAACGGAGTTCCATCTATTCCGGGGGTTCCTAAAAGGATATTGCGACTCGCTCAAAGAGTTGGTGGAGAAAGCAATATGGTGGATTAGTCACGATTGCCTCAAACACATTTTCTAAGTAAAATTAGTTCATTTAAACCAAAATTTGAGATTGAGGGGTCAAAAATTCATCGGAATATTCAAACGGAATTCCATCTATTCTGGGGGTTGCTAGAAGGATATTAGGACTCCCTCAAAGAGTTGGTGGAGAAAGCAATATGGTGGATTGGTCGTGATTGCCTCAAACACATTTTCTAAGTAAATTTAGTTCATTTAAACCAAAATTTTAGATTTTGGGGTCAAAAATTCATCGGGATATTGAAACGGAGTTCCATCTATTCTGGGGGTTGCTAGAAGGATATTAGGACTCGCTCAAAGAGTTGGTGGAGAAAGCAATACGGTGGATTGGTCGTGATTGCCTCAAACACATTTTCTAAGTAAATTTAGTTCATTTAAACCAAAATTTTAGATTTGGCGGTCAAAAATTTATCGGGATATTGAAACGGAGTTCCATCTATTCAGGGGGTTGCTTGAAGGATATTGGGACTCGCTCAAGGAGTTGGTAAAGAAAGCAATCCGGTGGATTGGTAGCGATTGCCTCAAACACATTTTCTAAGTAAATTTAGTTCATTTAAACCAAAATTTAGATTTGGGGATCAAAAATTCACCGGGATATTGGAACGGAGTTCCATCTATTCCGGGGGTTCCTAGAAGGATATTGGGACTCGCTCAAAGAGTTGGTGGCGAAAGCAATCTGGTGGATTGGTCGTGATTGCCTCAAACACATTTTCTAAGTAAATTTAGTTCATTTAAACCAAAATTTTAGATTTGGGGTTCAAAAATTCATCGGGATATTGAAACGGAGTTCCATCTATTCTGGGGGTTGCTTGAAGGATATTGGGACTCGCTCAAGGAGTTGGTAGAGAAAGTAATCCGGTGGATTGGTCGCGATTGCCTCAAACACTTTTTCTAAATATATTTAGTTCATTTAAACCAAAATTTAGATTTGGGGATAAAAAATTCACCGGGATATTGGAACGGAGTTCCATCTATTCCGGGGGTTCCAAGAAGGATATTGGGACTCGCTCAAAGAGTTGGTGGAGAAAGCAATCTGGTGGATTGGTCGTGATTGCCTCAAACACGTTTTCTTATTAAATTTAGTTCATTTAAACCAAAATCTTAGATTTGGAGGTCAAAAATTCATCGGGATATTGAAACGGAGTTCCATCTATTCTGGGGGTTGCTTGAAGGATATTGGGACTCGCTCAAGGAGTTGGTAGAGAAAGTAGTCCGGTGGATTGGCCGCGATTGCCTCAAACGCTTTTTCTAAGTATATTTAGTTCATTTAAACCAAAATTTAGATTTGGGGATCAATAATTCACCGAGATATTGGAACGGAGTTCCATCTATTCCGGGGGTTCCTAGAAGGATATTGGGACTCGCTCAAAGAGTTGGTGGAGAAAGCAATATGGTGGATTGGTCGTGATTGCCTCAAACACATTTTCTAAGTAAATTTAGTTCATTTAAACCAAAATTTTTGATTTGGGGGTCAAAAATTCATCGGGATTTTGAAACGGAGTTCCATCTATTCTGGGGGTTGCTAGAAGGATATTAGGACTCGCTCAAAGAGTTGGTGGAGAAAGCAATACGGCGGATTGGTCGCGATTCCCTCAAACACATTTTCTAAGTAAATTTAGTTCATTTAAACCAAAATTTTAGATTTGGGGTCAAAAATTCATCGGGATCTTGAAACGGAGTTCCATCTATTCTGGGGGTTGCTTGCAGGATATTGGGACTCGCTCAAGGAGTTGGTAGAGAAAGCAATCCGGTGGATTGGTCGCGATTGCCTCAAATACTTTTTCTAAGTATATTTAGTTCATCTAAAACAAAATTTAGATTTGGGGGTCAAAAATTCACCGGGATATTGGAACGGAGATCCATCTATTCCGGGGGTTCCTAAAAGGATATTGGGACTCGCTCAAAGAGTTGGTGGAGAAAGCAATATGGTGGATTGGTCGCGATTGCCTCAAACACTTTTTCTAAGTATATTTAGTTCATTTAAACCAAAATTTAGATTTGGGGATCAAAAAATCACCGGGATATTGGAACGGAGTTTCATCTATTCCGGGGGTTCCTAGAAGGATATTGGGACTCGCTCAAGCAGTTGGTAGAGAAAGTAATCCGGTGGATTGGTCGCGATTGCCTCAAACACTTTTTCTAAGTATATTTAGTTCATTTAAACCAAAATTTAGATTTGGGGATCAAAAATTCACCGGGATTTTGGAACGGAGTTCCATCTATTCCGGGGTTCCTAGAAGGATATTGGGACTTTCTCAAAGAGTTGGTGGAGAAAGCAATATGGTGGATTGGTCGCGATTGCCTCAAACACTTTTTCTAAGTAAATTTAGTTCATTTAAACCAAAATTTGAGATTGAGGGGTCAAAAATTCATCGGGATATTGGAACGGAGTTCCATCTATTCTGCAGGTTGCTAGAAGGATATTAGGACTCGCTCAAAGAGTTGGTGGAGAAAGCAATACGGCGGATTGGTCGCGATTCCCTCAAACACATTTTCTAAGTAAATTTAGTTCATTTAAACCAAAATTTGAGATTGAGGGGTCAAAAATTCATCGGGATATTGGAACGGAGTTCCATCTATTCTGGAGGTTGCTAGAAGGATATTAGGACTCGCTCAAAGAGTTGGTGGAGAAAGCAATACGGCGGATTGGTCGCGATTCCCTCAAACACATTTTCTAAGTAAATTTTGTTCATTTAAACCAAAATTTTAGATTTGGGGTCAAAAATTCATCGGGATCTTGAAACGGAGTTCCATCTATTCTGGGGGTTGCTTGAAGGATATTGGGACTCGCTCAAGGAGTTGGTAGAGAAAGTAGTCCGGTGGATTGGTCGCGATTGCCTCAAACACATTTTCTAAGTAAATTTAGTTCATTTAAACCAAAATTTGAGATTGAGGGGTCAAAAATTCATCGGGATATTGGAACGGAGTTCCATATATTCTGGAGGTTGCTAGAAGGATATTAGGACTCGCTCAAAGAGTTGGTGGAGAAAGCAATACGGCGGATTGGTCGCGATTCCCTCAAACACATTTTCTAAGTAAATTTAGTTCATTTAAACCAAAATTTTAGATTTGGGGTCAAAAATTCATCGGGATCTTGAAACGGAGTTCCATCTATTCTGGGGGTTGCTTGAAGGATATTGGGACTCGCTCAAGGAGTTGGTAGAGAAAGCAATCCGGTGGATTGGTCGCGATTGCCTCAAATACTTTTTCTAAGTATATTTAGTTCATCTAAAACAAAATTTAGATTTGGGGGTCAAAAATTCACCGGGATATTGGAACGGAGTTCCATCTATTCCGGGGGTTCCTAAAAGGATATTGGGACTCGCTCAAAGAGTTGGTGGAGAAAGCAATATGGTGGATTGGTCGCGATTGCCTCAAACACTTTTTCTAAGTATATTTAGTTCATTTAAACCAAAATTTAGATTTGGGGATCAAAAAATCACCGGGATATTGGAACGGAGTTTCATCTATTCCGGGGGTTCCTAGAAGGATATTGGGACTCGCTCAAGCAGTTGGTAGAGAAAGTAATCCGGTGGATTGGTCGCGATTGCCTCAAACACTTTTTCTAAGTATATTTAGTTCATTTAAACCAAAATTTAGATTTGGGGATCAAAAATTCACCGGGATTTTGGAACGGAGTTCCATCTATTCCGGGGTTCCTAGAAGGATATTGGGACTTTCTCAAAGAGTTGGTGGAGAAAGCAATATGGTGGATTGGTCGCGATTGCCTCAAACATATTTTCTAAGTAAATTTAGTTCATTTAAACCAAAATTTGAGATTGAGGGGTCAAAAATTCATCGGGATATTGGAACGGAGTTCCATCTATTCTGGAGGTTGCTAGAAGGATATTAGGACTCGCTCAAAGAGTTGGTGGAGAAAACAATACGGCGGATTGGTCGCGATTCCCTCAAACACATTTTCTAAGTAAATTTAGTTCATTTAAACCAAAATTTTAGATTTGGGGGTCAAAAATTCATCGGGATATTGAAACGGAGTTCCATCAATTCTGGGGGTTCTTAGAAGGATATTGGGACTCGCTCAAGGAGTTGGTAGAGAAAGTAATCCGGTGGATTGGTCGCGATTGCCTCAAACACTTTTTCTAGGTATATTTAGTTCATTTAAACCAAAATTTAGATTTGGGGATCAATAATTCACCGGGATATTGGAACGGAGTTCCATCTATTCCGGGGGTTCCTAGAAGGATATTGGGACTCGCTCAAAGAGTTGGTGGAGAAAGCAATCTGGTGGATTGGTCGTGATTGCCTCAAACACATTTTCTAAGTAAATTTAGTTCACTTAAACCAAAATTTTACATTTGGGGGTCAAAAATTCATCGGGATATTGAAATGGAGTTCCATATATTCTAGGGGTTGCTTGAAGGATATTGGGACTCTCTCAAGGAGTTGGTAGAGAAAGTAGTCCGGTGGATTGGTCGCGATTGCCTCAAACACTTTTTCTAAGTATATTTAGTTCATTTAAACCAAAATTTAGATTTGGGGATCAATAATTCACCGGGATATTGGAACGGAGTTCCATCTATTCCGGGGGTTCCTAGAAGGATATTGGGACTCGCTCAAAGAGTTGGTGGAGAAAGCAATATGGTGGATTGGTCGCGATTGCCTCAAACACATTTTCTAAGTAAATTTAGTTTATTTAAACCAAAATTTTAGATTTGGGGGTCAAAAATTCATCGGGATATTGAAACGGAGTTCCATCAATTCTGGGGGTTGCTTGAAGGATATTGGGACTCGCTCAAGGAGTTGGTAGAGAAAGTAATCCGGTGGATTGGTCGCGATTGCCTCAAATACATTTTCTAAGTAAATTTAGTTCATTTAAACCAAAATTTGAGATTGAGGGGTCAAAAATTCATCGGGATATTGGAACGGAGTTCCATCTATTCTGGAGGTTGCTAGAAGGATATTAGGACTCGCTCAAAGAGTTGGTGGAGAAAGCAATACGGCGGATTGGTCGCGATTCCCTCAAACACATTTTCTAAGTAAATTTAGTTCATTTAAACCAAAATTTTAGATTTGGGGTCAAAAATTCATCGGGATCTTGAAACGGAGTTCCATCTATTCTGGGGGTTGCTTGAAGGATATTGGGACTCGCTCAAGGAGTTGGTAGAGAAAGCAATCCGGTGGATTGGTCGCGATTGCCTCAAATACTTTTTCTAAGTATATTTAGTTCATCTAAAACAAAATTTAGATTTGGGGGTCAAAAATTCACCGGGATATTGGAACGGAGTTCCATCTATTCCGGGGGTTCCTAAAAGGATATTGGGACTCGCTCAAGCAGTTGGTAGAGAAAGTAATCCGGTGGATTGGTCGCGATTGCCTCAAACACTTTTTCTAAGTATATTTAGTTCATTTAAACCAAAATTTAGATTTGGGGATCAAAAAATCACCGGGACATTGGAACGGAGTTCCATCTATTCCGGGGGTTCCTAGAAGGATATTGGGACTCGCTCAAGCAGTTGGTAGAGAAAGTAATCCGGTGGATTGGTTGCGATTGCCTCAAACACTTTTTCTAAGCATATTTAGTTCATTTAAACCAAAATTTAGATTTGGAAATCAAAAATTCACCGGGATATTGGAACAGAGTTCCATCTATTCCGGGGTTCCTAGAATGATATTGGGACTCGCTCAAAGAGTTGGTGGAGAAAGCAGTCTGGTGGATTGGTCGCGATTGCCTCAAACACTTTTTCTAAGTATATTTAGTTCATTTAGACCAAAATTTAGATTTGGGGATCAAAAAATCACCGGGATATTGGAACGGAGTTCCATCTATTCCGGGGGTTCCTAGAAGGATATTGGGACTCGCTCAAGCAGTTGGTAGAGAATGTAATCCGGTGGATTGGTCGCGATTGCCTCAAACACTTTTTCTAAGTATATTTAGTTCATTTAAACCAAAATTTAGATTTGGGGATCAAAAATTCACCGGGATATTGGAACGGAGTTCCATCTATTCCGGGGTTCCTAGAAGGATATTGGGACTTTCTCAAAGAGTTGGTGGAGAAAGCAATATGGTGGATTGGTCGCGATTGCCTCAAACACATTTTCTAAGTAAATTTAGTTCATTTAAACCAAAATTTGAGATTGAGGGGTCAAAAATTCATCGGGATATTGGAACGGAGTTCCATCTATTCTGGAGGTTGCTAGAAGGATATTAGGACTCGCTCAAAGAGTTGGTGGAGAAAGCACTACGGCGGATTGGTCGCGATTCCCTCAAACACATTTTCTAAGTAAATTTAGTTCATTTAAACCAAAATTTTAGATTTGGGGGTCAAAAATTCATCGGGATCTTGAAACGGAGTTCCATCTATTCTGGGGGTTGCTTGAAGGATATTGGGACTCGCTCAAGGAGTTGGTAGAGAAAGTAATCTGGTGGATTGGTCGCGATTGCCTCAAACACTTTTTCTAAGTATATTTAGTTCATTTAAACCAAAATTTAGATTTGGGGATCAAAAATTCACCGGGATATTGGAACGGAGTTCCATCTATTCCGGGGGTTCCTAGAAGGATATTGGTACTCGCTCAAGTAGTTGGTAGAGAAAGTAATCCGGTGGATTGGTTGCGATTGCCTCAAACACTTTTTCTAGGTATATTTAGTTCATTTAAACCAAAATTTAGATTTGGGGATCAAAAATTCACCGGGATATTGGAACGGAGTTCCATCTATTCCGGGGGTTCCTAGAAGGATATTGGGACTCGCTCAAAGAGTTGGTGGAGAAAGCAATATGGTGGATTGGTCGTGATTGCCTCAAACACATTTTCTAAGTAAATTTAGTTTATTTAAACCAAAATTTTAGATTTGGGGGTCAAAAATTAATCGGGATATTGAAACGGAGTTCCATCAATTCTGGGGGTTGCTTGAAGGATATTGGGACTCGCTCAAGGAGTTGGTAGAGAAAGTAATCCGGTGGATTGGTCGCGATTGCCTCAAACACTTTTTCTAAGTATATTTAGTTCATTTAGACCAAAATTTAGATTTGGGGATCAAAAATTCACCGGGATATTGGAACGGAGTTCCATCTATTCCGGGGTTCCTAGAAGGATATTGGGACTTTCTCAAAGAGTTGGTGGAGAAAGCAATATGGTGGATTGGTCGCGATTGCCTCAAACACATTTTCTAAGTAAATTTAGTTCATTTAAACAAAAATTTGAGATTGAGGGGTCAAAAATTCATCGGGATATTGGAACGGAGTTCCATCTATTCTGGAGGTTGCTAGAAGGATATTAGGACTCGCTCAAAGAGTTGGTGGAGAAAGCAATACAGCGGATTGGTCGCGATTCCCTCAAACACATTTTCTAAGTAAATTTAGTTCATTTAAACCAAAATTTTAGATTTGGGGGTCAAAAATTCATCGGGATATTGAAACGGAGTTCCATCAATTCTGGGGGTTGCTTGAAGGATATTGGGACTCGCTCAAGGAGTTGGTAGAGAAAGTAATCCGGTGGATTGGCCGCGATTGCCTCAAACACTTTTTCTAAGTATATTTAGTTCATTTAAACCAAAATTTAGATTTGGGGATCAAAAATTCACCGGGATATTGGAACGGAGTTCCATCTATTCCGGGGTTCCTAGAAGGATATTGGGACTCGCTCAAAGAGTTGGTGGAGAAAGCAGTCTGGTGGATTGGTCGCGATTGCCTCAAACACTTTTTCTAAGTAAATTTAGTTCATGTAAACCAAAATTTGAGATTGAGGGGTCAAAAATTCATCGGGATATTGGAACGGAGTTCCATCTATTCTGGAGGTTGCTAGAAGGATATTAGGACTCGCTCAAAGAGTTGGTGGAGAAAGCAATACGGCGGATTGGTCGCGATTCCCTCAAACACATTTTCAAAGTAAATTTAGTTCATTTAAACCAAAATTTTAGATTTCGGGTCAAAAATTCATCGGGATCTTGAAACGGAGTTCCATCTATTCTGGGGGTTGCTTGAAGGATATTGGGACTCGCTCAAAGAGTTGGTGGAGAAAGCAATATGGTGGATTGGTCGCGATTGCCTCAAACACTTTTTCTAAGTATATTTAGTTCATTTAAACCAAAATTTAGATTTGGGGATCAAAAAATCTCCGGGATATTGGAACGGAGTTCCATCTATTCCGGGGGTTCCTAGAAGGATATTGGGACTCGCTCAAGCAGTTGGTAGAGAATGTAATCCGGTGGATTGGTCGCGATTGCCTCAAACACTTTTTCTAAGTATATTTAGTTCATTTAAACCAAAATTTAGATTTGGGGATCAAAAATTCACCGGGATATTGGAACGGAGTTCCATCTATTCCGGGGTTCCTAGAAGGATATTGGGAATTTCTCAAAGAGTTGGTGGAGAAAGCAATATGGTGGATTGGTCGCGATTGCCTCAAACACATTTTCTAAGTAAATTTAGTTCATTTAAACCAAAATTTGTGATTGAGGGGTCAAAAATTCATCGGGATATTGGAACGGAGTTCCACCTATTCTGGAGGTTGCTAGAAGGATATTAGGACTCGCTCAAAGAGTTGGTGGAGAAAGCAATACGGCGGATTGGTCGCGATTCCCTCAAACACATTTTTTAAGTAAATTTAGTTCATTTAAACCAAAATTTTAGATTTGGGGGTCAAAAATTCATCGGGATCTTGAAACGGAGTTCCATCTATTCTGGGGGTTGCTTGAAGGATATTGGGACTCGCTCAAGGAGTTGGTAGAGAAAGTAATCCGGTGGATTGGTCGCGATTGCCTCAAACACTTTTTCTAAGTATATTTAGTTCATTTAAACCAAAATTTAGATTTGGGGATCAAAAATTCACCGGGATATTGGAACGGAGTTCCATCTATTCCGGGGGTTCCTAGAAGGATAGTGGGACTCGCTCAAGTAGTTGGTAGAGAAAGTAATCTGGTGGATTGGTTGCGATTGCCTCAAACACTTTTTCTAGGTATATTTAGTTCATTTAAACCAAAATTTAGATTTGGGGATCAATAATTCACCGGGATATTGGAACGGAGTTCCACCTATTCGGGGGGTCCTAGAAGGATATTGGGACTCGCTCAAAGAGTTGGTGGAGAAAGCAATCTGGTGGATTGGTCGTGATTGCCTCAAACACTTTTTCTAAGTATATTTAGTTCATTTAAACCAAAATTTGAGATTGAGGGGTCAAAAATTCATCGGGATATTGGAACGGAGTTCCATCTATTCTGGAGGTTGCTAGAAGGATATTAGGACTCGCTCAAAGAGTTGGTGGAGAAAGCAATACGGCGGATTGGTCGCGATTCCCTCAAACACATTTTCTAAGTAAATTTAGTTCATTTAAACCAAAATTTTAGATTTGGGGGTCAAAAATTCATCGGGATCTTGAAACGGAGTTCCATCTATTCTGGGGGTTGCTTGAAGGATATTGGGACTCGCTCAAGGAGTTGGTAGAGAAAGTAATCCGGTGGATTGGTCGCGATTGCCTCAAACACTTTTTCTAAGTATATTTAGTTCATTTAAACCAAAATTTAGATTTGGGGATCAAAAATTCACCGGGATATTGGAACGGAGTTCCATCTATTCCGGGGGTTCCTAGAAGGATATTGGGACTCGCTCAAGTAGTTGGTAGAGAAAGTAATCTGGTGGATTGGTTGCGATTGCCTCAAACACTTTTTCTAGGTATATTTAGTTCATTTAAACCAAAATTTAGATTTGGGGATCAATAATTCACCGGGATATTGGAACGGAGTTCCATCTATTCCGGGGGTTCTTAGAAGGATATTGGGACTCGCTCAAAGAGTTGGTGGAGAAAGCAATCTGGTGGATTGGTCGTGATTGCCTCAAACACTTTTTCTAAGTATATTTAGTTCATTTAAACCAAAATTTAGATTTGGGGATCAAAAAATCACCGGGATATTGGAACGGAGTTCCATCTATTCCGGGGGTTCCTAGAAGGATATTGGGACTCGCTCAAGCAGTTGGTAGAGAATGTAATCCGGTGGATTGGTCGGGATTGCCTCAAACACTTTTTCTAAGTATATTTAGTTCATTTAAACCAAAATTTAGATTTGGGGTTCAAAAATTCACCGGGATATTGGAACGGAGTTCCATCTATTCCGGGGTTCCTAGAAGGATATTGGGAATTTCTCAAAGAGTTGGTGGAGAAAGCAGTCTGGTGGATTGGTCGCGATTGCCTCAAACACTTTTTCTAAGTAAATTTAGTTCATGTAAACCAAAATTTGAGATTGAGGGGTCAAAAATTCATCGGGATATTGGAACGGAGTTCCATCTATTCTGGAGGTTGCTAGAAGGATATTAGGACTCGCTCAAAGAGTTGGTGGAGAAAGCAATACGGCGGATTGGTCGCGATTCCCTCAAACACATTTTCAAAGTAAATTTAGTTCATTTAAACCAAAATTTTAGATTTCGGGTCAAAAATTCATCGGGATCTTGAAACGGAGTTCCATCTATTCTGGGGGTTGCTTGAAGGATATTGGGACTCGCTCAAAGAGTTGGTGGAGAAAGCAATATGGTGGATTGGTCGCGATTGCCTCAAACACTTTTTCTAAGTATATTTAGTTCATTTAAACCAAAATTTAGATTTGGGGATCAAAAAATCTCCGGGATATTGGAACGGAGTTCCATCTATTCCGGGGGTTCCTAGAAGGATATTGGGACTCGCTCAAGCAGTTGGTAGAGAATGTAATCCGGTGGATTGGTCGCGATTGCCTCAAACACTTTTTCTAAGTATATTTAGTTCATTTAAACCAAAATTTAGATTTGGGGATCAAAAATTCACCGGGATATTGGAACGGAGTTCCATCTATTCCGGGGTTCCTAGAAGGATATTGGGAATTTCTCAAAGAGTTGGTGGAGAAAGCAATATGGTGGATTGGTCGCGATTGCCTCAAACACATTTTCTAAGTAAATTTAGTTCATTTAAACCAAAATTTGTGATTGAGGGGTCAAAAATTCATCGGGATATTGGAACGGAGTTCCACCTATTCTGGAGGTTGCTAGAAGGATATTAGGACTCGCTCAAAGAGTTGGTGGAGAAAGCAATACGGCGGATTGGTCGCGATTCCCTCAAACACATTTTTTAAGTAAATTTAGTTCATTTAAACCAAAATTTTAGATTTGGGGGTCAAAAATTCATCGGGATCTTGAAACGGAGTTCCATCTATTCTGGGGGTTGCTTGAAGGATATTGGGACTCGCTCAAGGAGTTGGTAGAGAAAGTAATCCGGTGGATTGGTCGCGATTGCCTCAAACACTTTTTCTAAGTATATTTAGTTCATTTAAACCAAAATTTAGATTTGGGGATCAAAAATTCACCGGGATATTGGAACGGAGTTCCATCTATTCCGGGGGTTCCTAGAAGGATAGTGGGACTCGCTCAAGTAGTTGGTAGAGAAAGTAATCTGGTGGATTGGTTGCGATTGCCTCAAACACTTTTTCTAGGTATATTTAGTTCATTTAAACCAAAATTTAGATTTGGGGATCAATAATTCACCGGGATATTGGAACGGAGTTCCACCTATTCGGGGGGTCCTAGAAGGATATTGGGACTCGCTCAAAGAGTTGGTGGAGAAAGCAATCTGGTGGATTGGTCGTGATTGCCTCAAACACTTTTTCTAAGTATATTTAGTTCATTTAAACCAAAATTTGAGATTGAGGGGTCAAAAATTCATCGGGATATTGGAACGGAGTTCCATCTATTCTGGAGGTTGCTAGAAGGATATTAGGACTCGCTCAAAGAGTTGGTGGAGAAAGCAATACGGCGGATTGGTCGCGATTCCCTCAAACACATTTTCTAAGTAAATTTAGTTCATTTAAACCAAAATTTTAGATTTGGGGGTCAAAAATTCATCGGGATCTTGAAACGGAGTTCCATCTATTCTGGGGGTTGCTTGAAGGATATTGGGACTCGCTCAAGGAGTTGGTAGAGAAAGTAATCCGGTGGATTGGTCGCGATTGCCTCAAACACTTTTTCTAAGTATATTTAGTTCATTTAAACCAAAATTTAGATTTGGGGATCAAAAATTCACCGGGATATTGGAACGGAGTTCCATCTATTCCGGGGGTTCCTAGAAGGATATTGGGACTCGCTCAAGTAGTTGGTAGAGAAAGTAATCTGGTGGATTGGTTGCGATTGCCTCAAACACTTTTTCTAGGTATATTTAGTTCATTTAAACCAAAATTTAGATTTGGGGATCAATAATTCACCGGGATATTGGAACGGAGTTCCATCTATTCCGGGGGTTCTTAGAAGGATATTGGGACTCGCTCAAAGAGTTGGTGGAGAAAGCAATCTGGTGGATTGGTCGTGATTGCCTCAAACACTTTTTCTAAGTATATTTAGTTCATTTAAACCAAAATTTAGATTTGGGGATCAAAAAATCACCGGGATATTGGAACGGAGTTCCATCTATTCCGGGGGTTCCTAGAAGGATATTGGGACTCGCTCAAGCAGTTGGTAGAGAATGTAATCCGGTGGATTGGTCGGGATTGCCTCAAACACTTTTTCTAAGTATATTTAGTTCATTTAAACCAAAATTTAGATTTGGGGTTCAAAAATTCACCGGGATATTGGAACGGAGTTCCATCTATTCCGGGGTTCCTAGAAGGATATTGGGAATTTCTCAAAGAGTTGGTGGAGAAAGCAATATGGTGGATTGGTCGCGATTGCCTCAAACACATTTTCTAAGTAAATTTAGTTCATTTAAACCAAAATTTGAGATTGAGGGGTCAAAAATTCATCGGGATATTGGAACGGAGTTCCATCTATTCTGGAGGTTGCTAGAAGGATATTAGGACTCACTCAAAGAGTTGGTGGAGAAAGCAATACGGCGGATTGGTCGCGATTCCCTCAAACACATTTTCTAAGTAAATTTAGTTCATTTAAACCAAAATTTTAGATTTGGGGGTCAAAAATTCATCGGGATCTTGAAACGGAGTTCCATCTATTCTGGGGGTTGCTTGAAGGATATTGGGACTCGCTCAAGGAGTTGGTAGAGAAAGTAATCCGGTGGATTGGTCGCGATTGCCTCAAACACTTTTTCTAAGTATATTTAGTTCATTTAAACCAAAATTTAGATTTGGGGATCAAAAATTCACCGGGATATTGGAACGGAGTTCCATCTATTCCGGGGGTTCCTAGAAGGATATTGGGACTCGCTCAAGTAGTTGGTAGAGAAAGTAATCTGGTGGATTGGTTGCGATTGCCTCAAACACTTTTTCTAGGTATATTTAGTTCATTTAAACCAAAATTTAGATTTGGGGATCAATAATTCACCGGGATATTGGAACGGAGTTCCATCTATTCCGGGGGTTCTTAGAAGGATATTGGGACTCGCTCAAAGAGTTGGTGGAGAAAGCAATCTGGTGGATTGGTCGTGATTGCCTCAAACACTTTTTCTAAGTATATTTAGTTCATTTAAACCAAAATTTAGATTTGGGGATCAAAAAATCACCGGGATATTGGAACGGAGTTCCATCTATTCCGGGGGTTCCTAGAAGGATATTGGGACTCGCTCAAGCAGTTGGTAGAAAATGTAATCCGGTGGATTGGTCGGGATTGCCTCAAACACTTTTTCTAAGTATATTTAGTTCATTTAAACCAAAATTTAGATTTGGGGTTCAAAAATTCACCGGGATATTGGAACGGAGTTCCATCTATTCCGGGGTTCCTAGAAGGATATTGGGAATTTCTCAAAGAGTTGGTGGAGAAAGCAATATGGTGGATTGGTCGCGATTGCCTCAAACACATTTTCTAAGTAAATTTAGTTCATTTAAACCAAAATTTGAGATTGAGGGGTCAAAAATTCATCGGGATATTGGAACGGAGTTCCATCTATTCTGGAGGTTGCTAGAAGGATATTAGGACTCACTCAAAGAGTTGGTGGAGAAAGCAATACGGCGGATTGGTCGCGATTCCCTCAAACACATTTTCTAAGTAAATTTAGTTCATTTAAACCAAAATTTTAGATTTGGGGGTCAAAAATTCATCGGGATCTTGAAACGGAGTTCCATCTACTCTGGGGGTTGCTTGAAGGATATTGGGACTCGCTCAAGGAGTTGGTAGAGAAAGTAATCCGGTGGATTGGTCGCGATTGCCCCAAACACTTTTTCTAAGTATATTTAGTTCATTTAAACCAAAATTTAGATTTGGGGATCAAAAATTCACCGGGATATTGGAACGGAGTTCCATCTATTCCGGGGGTTCCTAGAAGGATATTGGGACTCGCTCAAGTAGTTGGTAGAGAAAGTAATCTGGTGGATTGGTTGCGATTGCCTCAAACACTTTTTCTAGGTATATTTAGTTCATTTAAACCAAAATTTAGATTTGGGGATCAATAATTCACCGGGATATTGGAACGGAGTTCCATCTATTCCGGGGGTTCCTAGAAGGATATTGGGACTCGCTCAAAGAGTTGGTGGAGAAAGCAATCTGGTGGATTGGTCGTGATTGCCTCAAACACATTTTCTAAGTAAATTTAGTTCATTTAAACCAAAATTTTAGATTTGGGGGTCAAAAATTCATCGGGATATTGAAACGGAGTTCCGTATATTCTAGGGGTTGCTTGAAGGATATTGGGACTCGCTCAAGGAGTTGGTAGAGAAAGTAGTCCGGTGGATTGGTCGCGATTGCCTCAAACACTTTTTCTAAGTATATTTAGTTCATTTAAACCAAAATTTAGATTTGGGGATCAATAATTCACCGGGATATTGGAACGGAGTTCCATCTATTCCGGGGGTTCCTAGAAGGATATTGGGACTCGCTCAAAGAGTTGGTGGAGAAAGCAATCTGGTGGATTGGTCGTGATTGCCTCAAACACATTTTCTAAGTAAATTTAGTTCATTTAAACCAAAATTTTAGATTTGGGGGTCAAAAATTCATCGGGATATTAAAACGGAGTTCCATCTATTCTGGGGGTTGCTTGAAGGATGTTGGGACTCGCTCAAGGAGTTGGTAGAGAAAGTAATCCGGTGGATTGGTCGCGATTGCCTCAAACACTTTTTTTAAGTATATTTAGTTCATTTAAACCAAAATTTAGATTTGGGGATCAAAAATTCACCGGGATATTGGAACGGAGTTCCATCTATTCCGAGGGTTCCTAGAAGGATATTGGGACTCGCTCAAAGAGTTGGTGGAGAAAGCAATCTGGTGGATTGGTCGTGATTGCCTCAAACACATTTTCTAAGTAAATTTAGTTCATTTAAACTAAAATTTTAGATTTGGGGGTCAAAAATTCATCGGGATATTGAAACGGAGTTCCATCTATTCTGGGGGTTGCTTGAAGGATATTGGGACTCGCTCAAGGAGTTGGTAGAGATAGTAGTCCGGTGGATTGGTCGCGATTGCCTCAAACACTTTTTCTAAGTATATTTAGTTCATTTAAACCAAAATTTAGATTTGGGGATCAATAATTCACCGGGATATTGGAACGGAGTTCCATCTATTCCGGGGGTTCCTAGAAGGATATTGGGACTCGCTCAAAGAGTTGGTGGAGAAAGCAATATGGTGGATTGGTCGTGATTGCCTCAAACACATTTCTAAGTAAATTTAGTTCATTTAAACCAAAATTTTAGATTTGGGGGTCAAAAATTCATCGGGATATTGAAACGGAGTTCCATCTATTCTGGGGGTTGCTTGAAGGATATTGGGACTCGCTCAAGGAGTTGGTAGAGAAAGTAATCTGGTGGATTGGCCGCGATTGCCTCAAACACTTTTTCTAAGTATATTTAGTTCATTTAAACCAAAATTTAGATTTGGGGATCAAAAATTCACCGGGATATTGGAACGGAGTTCCATCTATTCCGGGGTTCCTAGAAGGATATTGGGACTCGCTCAAAGAGTTGGTGGAGAAAGCAGTCTGGTGGATTGGTCGCGATTGCCTCAAACACATTTTCTAAGTAAATTTAATTCATTTAAACCAAAATTTGAGATTGAGGGGTCAAAAATTCATCGGGATATTGGAACGGAGTTCCATCTATTCTGGAGGTTGCTAGAAGGATATTAGGACTCGCTCAAAGAGTTGGTGGAGAAAGCAATACTGCGGATTGGTCGCGATTCCCTCAAACACATTTTCTAAGTAACTTTAGTTAATTTAAACCAAAATTTTAGATTAGGGGGTCAAAAATTCATCGGGATCTTGAAACGGAGTTCCATCTATTCTGGGTGTTGCTTGAAGGATATTGGGACTCGCTCAAGGAGTTGGTAGAGAAAGTAATCCGGTGGATTGGTCGCGATTGCCTGAAACACTTTTTCTAAGTATATTTAGTTCATTTAAACCAAAATTTAGATTTGGGGATCAAAAATTCACCGGGATATTGGAAAGGAGGTCCATCGATTCCGGGGGTTCCTAGAAGGATATTGGGACTCGCTCAAGTAGTTGGTAGAGAAAGTAATCTGGTGGATTGGTTGCGATTGCCTCAAACACTTTTTGTAGGTATATTTAGTTCATTTAAACCAAAATTTAGATTTGGGGATCAATAATTCACTGGGATATTGGAACGGAGTTCCATCTATTCCGGGGGTTCCTAGAAGGATATTGGGACTCGCTCAAAGAGTTGGTGGAGAAAGCAATCTGGTGGATTGGTCGTGATTGCCTCAAACACATTTTCTAAGTAAATTTAGTTCATTTAAACCAAAATTTTAGATTTGGGGGTCAAAAATTCATCGGGATATTGAAACAGAGTTCCATCTATTCTGGGGGTTGCTTGAAGGATGTTGGGACTCGCTCAAGGAGTTGGTAGAGAAAGTAATCCGGTGGATTGGTCGCGATTGCCTCAAACACTTTTTTTAAGTATATTTAGTTCATTTAAACCAAAATTTAGATTTGGGGATCAAAAATTCACCGGGATATTGGAACGGAGTTCCATCTATTCCGAGGGTTCCTAGAAGGATATTGGGACTCGCTCAAAGAGTTGGTGGAGAAAGCAATCTGGTGGATTGGTCGTGATTGCCTCAAACACATTTTCTAAGTAAATTTAGTTCATTTAAACTAAAATTTTAGATTTGGGGGTCAAAAATTCATCGGGATATTGAAACGGAGTTCCATCTATTCTGGGGGTTGCTTGAAGGATATTGGGACTCGCTCAAGGAGTTGGTAGAGAAAGTAGTCCGGTGGATTGGTCGCGATTGCCTCAAACACTTTTTCTAAGTATATTTAGTTCATTTAAACCAAAATTTAGATTTGGGGATCAATAATTCACCGGGATATTGGAACGGAGTTCCATCTATTCCGGGGGTTCCCAGAATGATATTGGGACTCGCTCAAAGAGTTGGTGGAGAAAGCAATATGGTGGATTGGTCGTGATTGCCTCAAACACATTTTCTAAGTAAATTTAGTTCATTTAAACCAAAATTTTAGATTTGGGGGTCAAAAATTCATCGGGATATTGAAACGGAGTTCCATCTATTCTGGGGGTTGCTTGAAGGATATTGGGACTCGCTCAAGGAGTTGGTAGAGAAAGTAATCCGGTGGATTGGCCGCGATTGCCTCAAACACTTTTTCTAAGTATATTTAGTTCATTTAAACCAAAATTTAGATTTGGGGATCAAAAAATCATCGGGATATTGAAACGGAGTTCCATCAATTCTGGGGGTTGCTTGAAGGATATTGGGACTCGCTCAAGGAGTTGGTAGAGAAAGTAATCCGGTGGATTGGTCGCGATTGCCTCAAACACTTTTTCTAAATATATTTAGTTCATTTAAACCAAAATTTAGATTTGGGGATAAAAAATTCACCGGGATATTGGAACGGAGTTCCATCTATTCCGGGGGTTCCTAGAAGGATATTGGGACTGGCTCAAAGAGTTGGTGGAGAAAGCAATATGGTGGATTGGTCGTGATTGCCTCAAACACATTTTCTAAGTAAATTTAGTTCATTTAAACCAAAATTTTAGATTTGGGGGTCAAAAATTCATCGGGATATTGAAACGGAGTTCCACCTATTCTGGGGGTTGCTTGAAGGATATTAGGACTCGCTCAAGGAGTTGGTAGAGAAAGTAATCCGGTGGATTGGTCGCGATTGCCTCAAACACTTTTTCTAAGTATATTTAGTTCTTTGAAACCAAAATTTAGATTTGGGGGTCAAAAATTCACCGGGATATTGGAACGGAGTACCACCTATTTCGGGGTTCCTAAAAGGATATTGGGACTCGCACAAAGAGTTGGTGGAGAAAGCAATACGGTGGATTGGTCGCGATTGCCTCAAACACATTTTCTAAGTAAATTTAGTTCATTTAAACCAAAATTTGAGATTGAGGAGTCAAGAATTCATCGGAATATTGGAACGGAGTTCCATCTATTCTGGGGGTTGCTAGAAGGATATTAGGACTCGCTTAAAGAGTTGGTGGAGAAAGCAATACGGTGGATTGGTCGTTATTGCCTTAAACACATTTTCTAAGTAAATTTAGTTCATTTAAACCAAAATTTTAGATTTGGGGGTCAAAAATTCATCGGGATATTGAAACGGAGTTCCATCTATTCTGGGGGTTGCTTGAAGGATATTGGGACTCGCTCAAGGAGTTGGTAGAGAAAGTAATCCGGTGGATTGGCCGCGATTGCCTCAAACACTTTTTCTAAGTATATTTAGTTCATTTAAACCAAAATTTAGATTTGGGGATCAAAAAATCATCGGGATATTGAAACGGAGTTCCATCAATTCTGGGGGTTGCTTGAAGGATATTGGGACTCGCTCAAGGAGTTGGTAGAGAAAGTAATCCGGTGGATTAGTCGCGATTGCCTCAAACACATTTTCTAAGTAAATTTAATTCATTTAAAGCAAAATTTGAGATTGAGGGGTCAAAAATTCATCGGGATATTGGAACGAAGTTCCATCTATTCTGGAGGTTGCTAGAAGGATATTAGGACTCGCTCAAAGAGTTGGTGGAGAAAGCAATACGGCGGATTGGTCGCGATTCCCTCAAACACATTTTCTAAGTAAATTTAGTTCATTTAAACCAAAATTTTAGATTTGGGGGTCAAAAATTCATCGGGATCTTGAAACGGAGTTCCATCTATTCTGGGGGTTGCTTGAAAGATATTGGGACTCGCTCAAGGAGTTGGTAAAGAAAGCAATCCGGTGGATTGGTCGCGATTGCCTCAAAAACTTTTTCTAAGTATATTTAGTTCATTTAAAACAAAATTTAGATTTGGGGGTCAGAAATTCACCGGGATATTGGAACGGAGTTCCATCTATTCTGGGGATTCCTAAAAGGATATTGGGACTCGCTTAAAGAGTTGGTGGAGAAAGCAATATGGTGGATTGGTCGCGATTGCCTCAAACACTTTTTCTAAGTATATTTAGTTCATTTAAACCAAAATTTAAATTTGGGGATCAAAAATTCACCGGGATATTGGAACGGAGTTCCATCTATTCCGGGGTTTCCTAGAAGGATATTGGGACTCGCTCAAGGAGTTGGTAGAGAAAGTAATCCGGTGGATTGGTCGCGATTGCCTCAAACACTTTTTCTAAGTATATTTAGTTCATTTAAACCAAAATTTAGATTTGGGGATCAATACTTCACCGGGATATTGGAACGGAGTTCCATCTATTCCGGGGGTTCCTAGAAGGATATTGGGACTGGCTCAAAGAGTTGGTGGAGAAAGCAATATGGTGGATTGGTCGTGATTGCCTCAAACACATTTTCTAAGTAAATTTAGTTCATTTAAACCAAAATTTTAGATTTGGGGGTCAAAAATTCATCGGGATATTGAAACGGAGTTCCACCTATTCTGGGGGTTGCTTGAAGGATATTAGGACTCGCTCAAGGAGTTGGTAGAGAAAGTAATACGGTGGATTGGTCGCGATTGCCTCAAACACTTTTTCTAAGTATATTTAGTTCTTTGAAACCAAAATTTAGATTTGGGGGTCAAAAATTCATCGGGATATTGGAACGGAGTTCCACCTATTTCGGGGTTCCTAAAAGGATATTGGGACTCGCACAAAGAGTTGGTGGAGAAAGCAATACGGTGGATTGGTCGCGATTGCCTCAAACACATTTTCTAAGTAAATTTAGTTCATTTAAACCAAAATTTGAGATTGAGGGGTCAAGAATTCATCGGAATATTGGAACGGAGTTCCATCTATTCTGGGGGTTGCTAGAAGGATATTAGGACTCGCTCAAAGAGTTGGTGGAGAAAGCAATACGGTGGATTGGTCGTTATTGCCTTAAACACATTTTCTAAGTAAATTTAGTTCATTTAAACCAAAATTTTAGATTTGGGGGTCAAAAATTCATCGGGATATTGAAACGGAGTTCCATCTATTCTGGGGGTTGCTTGAAGGATATTGGGACTCGCTGAAGGAGTTGATAGAGAAAGCAATCCGGTGGATTGGTCGCGATTGCCTCAAATACTTTTTCTAAGTATATTTAGTTCATTTAAAACAAAATTTAGATTTGGGGGTCAAAAATTCACCAGGATATTGGAACGGAGTTCCATCTATTCCGGGGGTTCCTAAAAGGATATTTGGACTCGCTCAAAGAGTTGGTGGAGAAAGCGATATGGTGGATTGGTCGCGATTGCCTCAAACACATTTTCTAAGTAAAATTAGTTCATTTAAACCAAAATTTGAGATTGAGGGGTCAAAAATTCATCGGGATATTGAAACGAAGTTCCATCTATTCAGGGGGTTGCTTGAATGATTTGGGACTCGCTCAAGGAGTTGGTAAGGAAAGCAATCCGGTGGATTGGTAGCGATTGCCTCAAACACATTTTCTAAGTAAATTTAGTTCATTTAAACCAAAATTTAGATTTGGGGATCAAAAACTCACCGGGATATTGGAACGGAGTTCCATCTATTCCGGGGTTCCTAGAAGGATATTGGGACTTGCTCAAAGAGTTGGTGGAGAAAGCAATCTGGTGGATTGGTCGCGATTGCCTCAAACACATTTTCTAAGTAAATTTAGTTCATTTAAACCAAAATTTTAGATTTGGGGGTCAAAAATTCATCGGGATATTGAAACGGAGTTCCATAAATTCTGGGGGTTGCTTGAAGGATATTGGGACTCGCTCAAGGAGTTGGTAAAGAAAGTAATCCTGTGGATTGGTCGCGATTGCCTCAAACACTTTTTCTAAGTATATTTAGTTCATTTAAACCAAAATTTAGATTTGGGGGTCAAAAATTCACCGGGATATTGGAACGGAGTTCCATCTATTCCGGGGGTTCCTAGAAGGATATTGGGACTCGCTCAAAGAGTTGGTGGAGAAAGCAATCTGGTGGATTGGTCGCGATTGCCTCAAACACATTTTCTAAGTAAATTTAGTTCATTTAAACCAAAATTTTAGATTTGGGGGTCAAAAATTCATCGGGATCTTGAAACGGAGTTCCATCTATTCTGGGGGTTGCTTGAAGGATATTGGGACTCGGTCAAGGAGTTGGTAGAGAAAGTAATCCGGTGGATTGGTCGCGATTGCCTGAAACACTTTTTCTAAGTATATTTAGTTCATTTAAACCAAAATTTAGATTTGGGGATCAAAAATTCACCGGGATATTGGAACGGAGGTCCATCGATTCCGGGGGTTCCTAGAAGGATATTGGGACTCGCTCAAGTAGTTGGTAGAGAAAGTAATCTGGTGGATTGGTTGCGATTGCCTCAAACACTTTTTCTAGGTATATTTAGTTCATTTAAACCAAAATTTAGATTTGGGGATCAATAATTCACCGGGATATTGGAACGGAGTTCCATAAATTCTGGGGGTTGCTTGAAGGATATTGGGACTCGCTCAAGGAGTTGGTAAAGAAAGTAATCCTGTGGATTGGTCGCGATTGCCTCAAACACTTTTTCTAAGTATATTTAGTTCTTTTAAACCAAAATTTAGATTTGGGGGTCAAAAATTCACCGGGATATTGGAACGGAGTTCCATCTATTCCGGGGGTTCCTAGAAGGATATTGGGACTCGCTCAAAGAGTTGGTGGAGAAAGCAATCTGGTCGATTGGTCGTGATTGCCTCAAACGCATTTTCTAAGTAAATTTAGTTCATTTAAACCAAAATTTTAGATTTGGGTTTCAAAAATTCATCGGGATATTGAAACGGAGTTCCATCTATTTTGGGCGTTGCTTGAAGGATATTGGGACTCGCTCAAGGAGTTGGTAGAGAAAGTAGTCCGGTGGATTGGTCGCGATTGCCTCAAACACTTTTTCTAAGTATATTTAGTTCATTTAAACCAAAATTTAGATTTGGGGATCAAAAATTCAACGGGATATTGGAACGGAGTTCCATCTATTCCGGGGGTTCCTAGAAGGATATTGGGACTCGCACAAAGAGTTGGTGGAGAAAGCAATCTGGTGGATTGGTCGTGATTGCTTCAAACACATTTTCTAAGTAAATTTAGTTCATTTAAACCAAAATTTTAGATTTGGGGGTCAAAAATTCATCGGGATATTGAAACGGAGTTCCATTTATTCTGGGCGTTGCTTGAAGGATATTGGGACTCGCTCAAGGAGTTGGTAGAGAAAGTAGTCCGGTGGATTGGTCGCGATTGCCTCAAACACTTTTTCTAAGTATATTTAGTTCATTTAAACCAAAATTTAGATTTGGGGATCAATAATTCACCGGGATATTGGAACGGAGTTCCATCTATTCCGGGGGTTCCTAGAAGGATATTGGGACTCGCTCAAAGAGTTGGTGGAGAAAGCAATATGGTGGATTGGTCGTGATTGCCTCAAACACATTTTCTAAGTAAATTTAGTTCATTTAAACCAAAATTTTAGATTTGGGGGTCAAAAATTCATCGGGATATTGAAACGGAGTTCCATCTATTCTGGGGGTTGCTTGAAGGATATTGGGACTCGCTCAAGGAGTTGGTAGAGAAAGTAATCCGGTGGATTGGTCGCGATTGCCTCAAACACTTTTTCTAAGTATATTTAGTTCATTTAAACCAAAATTTAGATTTGGGGATCAAAAATTCACCGGGATATTGGAACGGAGTTCCATCTATTCCGGGGTTCCTAGAAGGATATTGGGACTCGCTCAAAGAGTTGGTGGAGAAAGCAGTCTGGTGGATTGGTCGCGATTGCCTCAAACACATTTTCTAAGTAAATTTAATTCATTTAAACCAAAATTTGTGATTGAGGGGTCAAAAATTCATCGGGATATTGGAACGGAGTTCCATCTATTCTGGAGGTTGCTAGAAGGATATTAGAACTCGCTCAAAGAGTTGGTGGAGAAAGCAATACGGCGGATTGGTCGCGATTCCCTCAAACACATTTTCTAAGTAAATTTAGTTCATTTAAACAAAAAATTTAGATTTGGGGGTCAAAAATTCATCGGGATCTTGAAACGGAGTTCCATCTATTCTGGGGGTTGCTTGTAGGATATTGGGACTCGCTCAAGGAGTTGGTAGAGAAAGCAATCCGGTGGATTGGTCGCGATTGCCTCAAATACTTTTTCTAAGTATATTTAGTTCATTTAAAACAAAATTTAGATTTGGGGGTCAGAAATTCACCAGGATATTGGAACGGAGTTCCATCTATTCCGGGGATTCCTAAAAGGATATTGGGACTCGCTTAAAGAGTTGGTGGAGAAAGCAATATGGTGGATTCGTCGTGATTGCCTCAAACACTTTTTCTAAGTATATTTAGTTCATTTAAACCAAAATTTAGATTTGGGGATCAAAAATTCACCGGGATATTGGAACGGAGTTCCATCTATTCCGGGGTTTCCTAGAAGGATATTGGGACTCGCTCATAGAGTTGGTGGAGAAAGCAATATGGTGGATTGGTCGTGATTGCCTCAAACACATTTTCTAAGTAAATTTAGTTCATTTAAACCAAAATTTTAGATTTGGGGGTCAAAAATTCATCGGGATATTGAAACGGAGTTCCATCTATTCTGGGGGTTGCTTGAAGGATATTGGGACTCGCTCAAGGAGTTGGTAGAGAAAGTAATCCGGTGGATTGGTCGCGATTGCCTCAAACACTTTTTCTAAGTATATTTAGTTCATTTAAACCAAAATTTAGATTTAGGGATCAAAAATTCACCGGGATATTGGAACAGAGTTCCATCTATTCCGGGGTTCCTAGAAGGATATTGGGACTCGCTCGAAGAGTTGGTGGAGAAAGCTGTCTGGTGGATTGGTCGCGATTGCCTCAAACACATTTTCTAAGTAAATTTAATTCATTTAAACCAAAATTTGTGATTGAGGGGTCAAAAATTCATCGGGAAATTGGAACGGAGTTCCATCTATTCTGGAGGTTGCTAGAAGGATATTAGAACTCGCTCAAAGAGTTGGTGGAGAAAGCAATACGGCGGATTGGTCGCGATTCCCTCAAACACATTTTCTAAGAAAATTTAGTTCATTTAAACCAAAATTTTAGATTTGGGTTTCAAAAATTCATCGGGATATTGAAACGGAGTTCCATCTATTCTGGGCGTTGCTTGAAGGATATTGGGACTCGCTCAAGGAGTTGGTAGAGAAAGTAGTCCGGTGGATTGGTCGCTATTGCCTCAAACACTTTTTCTAAGTATATTTAGTTCATTTAAACCAAAATTTAGATTTGGGGATCAAAAATTCAACGGGATATTGGAACGGAGTTCCATCCATTCCGGGGGTTCCTAGAAGGATATTGGGACTCGCACAAAGAGTTGGTGGAGAAAGCAATCTGGTGGATTGGTCGTGATTGCTTGAAACACATTTTCTAAGTAAATTTAGTTCATTTAAACCAAAATTTTAGATTTGGGGGTCAAAAATTCATCGGGATATTGAAACGGAGTTCCATCTATTCTGGGCGTTGCTTGAAGGATATTGGGACTCGCTCAAGGAGTTGGTAGAGAAAGTAGTCCGGTGGATTGGTCGCGATTGCCTCAAACACTTTTTCTAAGTATATTTAGTTCATTTAAACCAAAATTTAGATTTGGGGATCAATAATTCACCGGGATATTGGAACGGAGTTCCATCTATTCCGGGGGTTCCTAGAAGGATATTGGGACTCGCTCAAAGAGTTGGTGGAGAAAGCAATATGGTGGATTGGTCGTGATTGCCTCAAACACATTTTCTAAGTAAATTTAGTTCATTTAAACCAAAATTTTAGATTTGGGGGTCAAAAATTCATCGGGATATTGAAACGGAGTTCCATCTATTCTGGGGGTTGCTTGAAGGATATTGGGACTCGCTCAAGGAGTTGGTAGAGAAAGTAGTCCGGTGGATTGGTCGCGATTGCCTCAAACACTTTTTCTAAGTATATTTAGTTCATTTAAACCAAAATTTAGATTTGGGGATCAAAAATTCACCTGGATATTGGAACGGAGTTCCATCTATTCCGGGGTTCCTAGAAGGATATTGGGACTCGCTCAAAGAGTTGGTGGAGAAAGCAGTCTGGTGGATTGGTCGCGATTGCCTCAAACACATTTTCTAAGTAAATTTAATTCATTTAAACCAAAATTTGTGATTGAGGGGTCAAAAATTCATCGGGATATTGGAACGGAGTTCCATCTATTCTGGAGGTTGCTAGAAGGATATTAGAACTCGCTCAAAGAGTTGGTGGAGAAAGCAATACGGCGGATTGGTCGCGATTCCCTCAAACACATTTTCTACGTAAATTTAGTTCATTTAAACAAAAAATTTAGATTTGGGGGTCAAAAATTCATCGGGATCTTGAAACGGAGTTCCATCTATTCTGGGGGTTGCTTGTAGGATATTGGGACTCGCTCAAGGAGTTGGTAGAGAAAGCAATCCGGTGGATTGGTCGCGATTGCCTCAAATACTTTTTCTAAGTATATTTAGTTCATTTAAAACAAAATTTAGATTTGGGGGTCATAAATTCACCAGGATATTGGAACGGAGTTCCATCTATTCCGGGGATTCCTAAAAGGATATTGGGACTCGCTTAAAGAGTTGGTGGAGAAAGCAATATGGTGGATTCGTCGTGATTGCCTCAAACACTTTTTCTAAGTATATTTAGTTCATTTAAACCAAAATTTAGATTTGGGGATCAAAAATTCACCGGGATATTGGAACGGAGTTCCATCTATTCCGGGGTTTCCTAGAAGGATATTGGGACTCGCTCAAAGAGTTGGTGGAGAAAGCAATATGGTGGATTGGTCGTGATTGCCTCAAACACATTTTCTAAGTAAATTTAGTTCATTTAAACCAAAATTTTAGATTTGGGGGTCAAAAATTCATCGGGATATTGAAACGGAGTTCCATCTATTCTGGGGGTTGCTTGAAGGATATTGGGACTCGCTCAAGGAGTTGGTAGAGAAAGTAATCCGGTGGATTGGTCGCGATTGCCTCAAACACTTTTTCTAAGTATATTTAGTTCATTTAAACCAAAATTTAGATTTAGGGATCAAAAATTCACCGGGATATTGGAACAGAGTTCCATCTATTCCGGGGTTCCTAGAAGGATATTGGGACTCGCTCGAAGAGTTGGTGGAGAAAGCAGTCTGGTGGATTGGTCGCGATTGCCTCAAACACATTTTCTAAGTAAATTTAGTTCATTTAAACCCAAATTTTGAGATTGAGGGGTCAAAAATTCATCGGGATATTGGAACGGAGTTCCATCTATTCTGGAGGTTGCTAGAAGGATATTAGGACTCGCTCAAAGAGTTGGTGGAGAAAGCAATACGGCGGATTGGTCGCGATTCCCTCAAACACATTTACTAAGTAAATTTAGTTCATTTAAACCAAAATTTTAGATTTGGGGGTCAAAAATTCATCGGGATCTTGAAACGGAGTTCCATCTATTCTGGGGGTTGCTTTGAAGGATATTGGGACTCGCTCAAGGAGTTGGTAGAGAAAGTAATCCGGTGGATTGGTCGCGATTGCCTCAAACACTTTTTCTAAGTATATTTTAGTTCATTTAAACCAAAATTTAGATTTGGGGATCAAAAATTCACCGGGATATTGGAAACGGATTTCCATCTATTCCGGGGGTTCCTAGAAGGATATTGGGACTCGCTCAAGTAGTTGGTAGAGAAAGTAATCCGGTGGATTGGTTGCGATTGCCTCAAACACTTTTTCTAGGTATATTAAGTTCATTTAAACCAAAATTTAGATTTGGGGATCAATAATTCACCGGGATATTGGAACGGAGTTCCATCTATTCCGGGGTTCCTAGAAGGATATTGGGACTCGCTCAAAGTGTTGGTGGAGAAAGCACTCTGGTGGATTGGTCGTGATTGCCTCAAACATATTTTCTAAGTAAATGTAGTTCATTTAAACCAAAATTTTAGATTTGGGGGTCAAAAATTCATCGGGATATTGAAACGGAGTTCCATCTATTCTGGGGGTTGCTTGAAGGATGTTGGGACTCGCTCAAGGAGTTGGTAGAGAAAGTAATCCGGTTGATTGGTCGCGATTGCCTCAAACACTTTTTCTAAGTATATTTAGTCATTTAAACCAAAATTTAGATTTGGGGATCAATAATTCACCGGGATATTGGAACGGAGTTCCATCTATTCCGGGGGTTCCTAGAAGGATATTGGGACTCGCTCAAAGAGTTGGTGGAGAAAGCAATATGGTGGATGGTCGTGATTGCCTCAAACGCATTTTCTAAGTAAATTTAGTTCATTTAAACCAAAATTTTAGATTTGGGGGTCAAAAATTCATCGGGATATTGAAACGGAGTTCCATCTATTCTGGGGTTGCTTGAAGGATATTGGGACTCGCTCAAGGAGTTGGTAGAGAAAGTAATCCGGTGGATTGGCCGCGATTGCCTCAAACACGTTTTCTAAGTATATTTAGTTCATTTAAACCAAAATTTAGATTTGGGGATCAAAAATTCACCGGGATATTGGAACGGAGTCCATCTATTCCGGGGTTCCTAGAAGGATATTGGGACTCGCTCAAAGAGTTGGTGGAGAAAGCAGTCTGGTGGATTGGTCGCGATTGCCTCAAACACATTTTCTAAGTAAATTTAATTCATTTAAACCAAAATTTGAGATTGAAGGGTCAAAAATTCATCGGGATATTGGAACGGAGTTCCATCTATTCTGGAGGTTGCTAGAAGGATATTAGGACTCGCTCAAAGAGTTGGTGGAGAAAGCAATACGGCGGATTGGTCGCGATTCCCTCAAACACATTTTCTAAGTAAATTTAGTTCATTTAAACCAAAATTTTAGATTTGGGGGTCAAAAATTCATCGGGATATTGAAACGGAGTTCCATCTATTCTGGGGGTTGCTTGAAGGATATTGGGACTCGCTCAAGGAGTTGGTAGAGAAAGTAATCCGGTGGATTGGTCGCGATTGCCTCAAACACTTTTTCTAAGTATATTTAGTTCATTTAAACCAAAATTTAGATTTGGGGATCAAAAATTCACAGGGATATTGGAACGGAGTTCCATTTATTCCGGGGGTTCCTAGAAGGATATTGGGACTCGCTCGAAGAGTTGGTGGAGAAAGCAGTCTGGTGGATTGGTCGCGATTGCCTCAAACACATTTTCTAAGTAAATTTAGTTCATTTAAACCAAAATTTGAAATTGAGGGGTCAAAAATTCATCGGGATATTGGAACGGAGTTCCATCTATTCTGGAGGTTGCTAGAAGGATATTAGGACTCGCTCAAAGAGTTGGTGGAGAAAGCAATACGGCGGATTGGTCGCGATTCCCTCAAACACATTTTCTAAGTAAATTTAGTTCATTTAAACCAAAATTTTAGATTTGGGGGTCAAAAATTTATCGGGATCTTGAAACGGAGTTCCATCTATTCTGGGGGTTGCTTGAAGGATATTGGGACTCGCTCAAGGAGTTGGTAGAGAAAGTAATCCGGTGGATTGGTCGCGATTGCCTCAAACACTTTTTCTAAGTATATTTAGTTCATTTAAACCAAAATTTAGATTTGGGGATCAAAAATTCACCGGGATATTGGAACGGAGTTCCACCTATTCCGGGGGTTCCTAGAAGGATATTGGGACTCGCTCAAGTAGTTGGTAGAGAAAGTAATCTGGTGGATTGGTTGCGATTGCCTCAAACACTTTTTCTAGGTATATTTAGTTCATTTAAACCAAAATTTAGATTTGGGGATCAATAATTCACCTGGATATTGGAACCGAGTTCCATCCATTCCGGGGGTTCCTAGAAGGATATTGGGACTCGCTCAAAGAGTTGGTGGAGAAAGCAATCTGGTGGATTGGTCGTGATTTCCTCAAACACATTTTCTAAGTAATTTAGTTCATTTAAACCCAAATTTTAGATTTGGGGGTCAAAAATTCCTCGGGATATTGAAACGGAGTTCCATATATTCTAGGGGTTGCTTGAAGGATATTGGGACTCGCTCAAGGAGTTGGTAGAGAAAGTGGTCTCGTGGATTGGTCGCGATTGCCTCAAACACTTTTTCTAAGTATATTTAGTTCATTTAAACCAAAATTTAGATTTGGGGATCAATAATTCACCGGGATATTGGAACGGAGTTCCATCTATTCCGGGGGTTCCTAGAAGGATATTGGGACTCGCTCAAAGTGTTGGTGGAGAAAGCACTCTGGTGGATTGGTCGTGATTGCCTCAAACACATTTTCTAAGTAAATGTAGTTCATTTAAACAAAAATTTTAGATTTGGGGGTCAAAAATTCATCGGGATATTGAAACGGAGTTCCATCTATTCTGGGGGTTGCTTGAAGGATGTTGGGACTCGCTCAAGGAGTTGGTAGAGAAAGTAATCCGGTTGATTGGTCGCGATTGCCTCAAACACTTTTTCTAAGTATATTTAGTCATTTAAACCAAAATTTAGATTTGGGGATCAATAATTCACCGGGATATTGGAACGGAGTTCCATCTATTCCGGGGGTTCCTAGAAGGATATTGGGACTCGCTCAAAGAGTTGGTGGAGAAAGCAATATGGTGGATTGGTCGTGATTGCCTCAAACGCATTTTCTAAGTAAATTTAGTTCATTTAAACCAAAATTTTAGATTTGGGGGTCAAAAATTCATCGGGATATTGAAACGGAGTTCCATCTATTCTGGGGTTGCTTGAAGGATATTGGGACTCGCTCAAGGAGTTGGTAGAGAAAGTAATCCGGTGGATTGGCCGCGATTGCCTCAAACACGTTTTCTAAGTATATTTAGTTCATTTAAACCAAAATTTAGATTTGGGGATCAAAAATTCACCGGGATATTGGAACGGAGTTCCATCTATTCCGGGGTTCCTAGAAGGATATTGGGACTCGCTCGAAGAGTTGGTGGAGAAAGCAGTCTGGTGGATTGGTCGCGATTGCCTCAAACACATTTTCTAAGTAAATTTAGTTCATTTAAACCAAAATTTGAGATTGAGGGGTCAAAAATTCATCGGGATATTGGAACGGAGTTCCATCTATTCTGGAGGTTGCTAGAAGGATATTAGGACTCGCTCAAAGAGTTGGTGGAGAAAGCAATACGGCGGATTGGTCGCGATTCCCTCAAACACATTTTCTAAGTAAATTTAGTTCATTTAAACCAAAATTTTAGATTTGGGGGTCAAAAATTGATCGGGATCTTGAAACGGAGTTCCATCTATTCTGGGGGTTGCTTGAAGGATATTGGGACTCGCTCAAGGAGTTGGTAGAGAAAGTAATCCGGTGGATTGGTCGCGATTGCCTCAAACACTTTTTCTAAGTATATTTAGTTCATTTAAACCAAAATTTAGATTTGGGGATCAAAAATTCACCGGGATATTGGAACGGAGTTCCACCTATTCCGGGGGTTCCTAGAAGGATATTGGGACTCGCTCAAGTAGTTGGTAGAGAAAGTAATCTGGTGGATTGGTTGCGATTGCCTCAAACACTTTTTCTAGGTATATTTAGTTCATTTAAACCAAAATTTAGATTTGGGGATCAATAATTCACCTGGATATTGGAACCGAGTTCCATCCATTCCGGGGGTTCCTAGAAGGATATTGGGACTCGCTCAAAGAGTTGGTGGAGAAAGCAATCTGGTGGATTGGTCGTGATTTCCTCAAACACATTTTCTAAGTAATTTAGTTCATTTAAACCCAAATTTTAGATTTGGGGGTCAAAAATTCCTCGGGATATTGAAACGGAGTTCCATATATTCTAGGGGTTGCTTGAAGGATATTGGGACTCGCTCAAGGAGTTGGTAGAGAAAGTGGTCTCGTGGATTGGTCGCGATTGCCTCAAACACTTTTTCTAAGTATATTTAGTTCATTTAAACCAAAATTTAGATTTGGGGATCAATAATTCACCGGGATATTGGAACGGAGTTCCATCTATTCCGGGGGTTCCTAGAAGGATATTGGGACTCGCTCAAAGTGTTGGTGGAGAAAGCACTCTGGTGGATTGGTCGTGATTGCCTCAAACACATTTTCTAAGTAAATGTAGTTCATTTAAACAAAAATTTTAGATTTGGGGGTCAAAAATTCATCGGGATATTGAAACGGAGTTCCATCTATTCTGGGGGTTGCTTGAAGGATGTTGGGACTCGCTCAAGGAGTTGGTAGAGAAAGTAATCCGGTTGATTGGTCGCGATTGCCTCAAACACTTTTTCTAAGTATATTTAGTCATTTAAACCAAAATTTAGATTTGGGGATCAATAATTCACCGGGATATTGGAACGGAGTTCCATCTATTCCGGGGGTTCCTAGAAGGATATTGGGACTCGCTCAAAGAGTTGGTGGAGAAAGCAATATGGTGGATTGGTCGTGATTGCCTCAAACGCATTTTCTAAGTAAATTTAGTTCATTTAAACCAAAATTTTAGATTTGGGGGTCAAAAATTCATCGGGATATTGAAACGGAGTTCCATCTATTCTGGGGTTGCTTGAAGGATATTGGGACTCGCTCAAGGAGTTGGTAGAGAAAGTAATCCGGTGGATTGGCCGCGATTGCCTCAAACACGTTTTCTAAGTATATTTAGTTCATTTAAACCAAAATTTAGATTTGGGGATCAAAAATTCACCGGGATATTGGAACGGAGTTCCATCTATTCCGGGGTTCCTAGAAGGATATTGGGACTCGCTCGAAGAGTTGGTGGAGAAAGCAGTCTGGTGGATTGGTCGCGATTGCCTCAAACACATTTTCTAAGTAAATTTAGTTCATTTAAACCAAAATTTGAGATTGAGGGGTCAAAAATTCATCGGGATATTGGAACGGAGTTCCATCTATTCTGGAGGTTGCTAGAAGGATATTAGGACTCGCTCAAAGAGTTGGTGGAGAAAGCAATACGGCGGATTGGTCGCGATTCCCTCAAACACATTTTCTAAGTAAATTTAGTTCATTTAAACCAAAATTTTAGATTTGGGGGTCAAAAATTGATCGGGATCTTGAAACGGAGTTCCATCTATTCTGGGGGTTGCTTGAAGGATATTGGGACTCGCTCAAGGAGTTGGTAGAGAAAGTAATCCGGTGGATTGGTCGCGATTGCCTCAAACACTTTTTCTAAGTATATTTAGTTCATTTAAACCAAAATTTAGATTTGGGGATCAAAAATTCACCGGGATATTGGAACGGAGTTCCACCTATTCCGGGGGTTCCTAGAAGGATATTGGGACTCGCTCAAGTAGTTGGTAGAGAAAGTAATCCGGTGGATTGGTTGCGATTGCCTCAAACACTTTTTCTAGGTATATTTAGTTCATTTAAACCAAAATTTAGATTTGGGGATCAATAATTCACCTGGATATTGGAACCGAGTTCCATCCATTCCGGGGGTTCCTAGAAGGATATTGGGACTCGCTCAAAGAGTTGGTGGAGAAAGCAATCTGGTGGATTGGTCGTGATTTCCTCAAACACATTTTCTAAGTAAATTTAGTTCATTTAAACCAAAATTTTAGATTTGGGGGTCAAAAATTCCTCGGGATATTGAAACGGAGTTCCATATATTCTAGGGGTTGCTTGAAGGATATTGGGACTCGCTCAAGGAGTTGGTAGAGAAAGTGGTCCGGTGGATTGGTCGCGATTGCCTCAAACACTTTTTCTAAGTATATTTAGTTCATTTAAACCAAAATTTAGATTTGGGGATCAATAACTCACCGGGATATTGGAACGGAGTTCCATCTATTCCGGGGGTTCCTAGAAGGATATTGGGACTCGCTCAAAGGGTTGGTGGAGAAAGCACTCTGGTGGATTGGTCGTGATTGCCTCAAACACATTTTCTAAGTAAATGTAGTTCATTTAAACCAAAATTTTAGATTTGGGGGTCAAAAATTCATCGGGATATTGAAACGGAGTTCCATCTATTCTGGGGGTTGCTTGAAGGATGTTGGGACTCGCTCAAGGAGTTGGTAGAGAAAGTAATCCGGTTGATTGGTCGCGATTGCCTCAAACACTTTTTCTAAGTATATTTAGTTCATTTAAACCAAAATTTAGATTTGGGGGTCAAAAATTCACCGGGATATTGGAACGGAGTTCCATCTATTCCGGGGGTTCCTAGAAGGATATTGGGACTCGCTCAAAGAGTTGGTGGAGAAAGCAATCTGGTCGATTGGTCGTGATTGCCTCAAACACATTTTCTAAGTAAATTTAGTTCATTTAAACCAAAATTTTAGATTTGGGTTTCAAAAATTCATCGGGATATTGAAACGGAGTTCCATCTATTCTGGGGGTTGCTTAAAGGATATTGGGACTCGCTCAAGGATTATTTTGCACAATTTTAAGAAAGTTAAAAATCTGCTAAGTGTCCAATTCACCCCCTCTTGGACATATCTAGTCCAACACTTAATAACCCTTACGATGCTTACGGTTCTGAGGCGTACTAGACATTGTTTTGAAACTGATTCTAAATTTTAGGATACTAACTCTTGAGGAACACCCTCATGTGTTCAATGTTTTTTAAAAAAAGCAGGGCGTTAACTGCATGGTAGCGCCCTCATGTTTTGAGTAGTTTAATTCATCAAAGTAAGTCAGGAGACTTACGACTTAGTAGCGCCCTCACTCAATGTTCAGTAGGACGCTTATGCTCGATGAGCGCCCTCAAGGACGCTCATTCAACAAATGTTACTGTTCTAACAAGAGCACAATATCTATCAGTGTCTTCAAAATCGTACGAATAATTCTCAGAACTTCTCTGAATCGTACAACCATATTTTCACAACTTTTTGAATGTTCGAAAAGCAGGTCAGAAGATTTTATTTTCATGAAAGGATCAGACCATTCAGGTGTTATCGTCGTAATGTGCATTTAGCTGAATCGATCCGTTTCTGGAAAGAAAGTATACGTTCTATTTGAAATAACCTAAAGCGCCAAAATCATCAAGTCCATTGCGCTTATGTTATTCCTATATATATACGTACTGCCTAAGAGCAGAAAAACAACTAACGATCTACGATAAGTTATATTCATTCAAAGCGTATTAACAGTTTTTCGTTTGTGCTAAAACATTTATTGAAAGTTAGTCTTCTTTCACGTGTGAGTGATCTTATAATCTTTTAAAAGAAAAACTTCAAGTTTTCTGGATTGATTGAACTTCATCTTCATCTTTTTGAAAACCCATTAAAGAAGACGAGCTCTTTGAACCTATTTTCAGTATAAACTTCATCACACATATTTTGTTGAATCGGTGACTACAAAAGGTTCAATCCACAACTTTGCAAGTATCGCCTTGATTTTGAGTAAAAGGAACCGTATCTCATCCTGTATTCAGTTTGTAGTGACTGGTGTGTCACTGTGTTAGAGCAAGTGTTGCTCAACCTTGTAAACGGTCTTCTCACACCAGTAACTTGTAAATAGGATCTCTCTCACTTGTAAGTAGAGAAACGGTCTTCTCACACCCCTAAGCTGAGAAACTACAGTTTTCACACCCGTAAGTTGAGAAAGTGTTTCGATTTCAACTTCACCCATATGCAGGTCCTTAGTGGAGGTTGAACAAATCCTAACTGAGGTGGTTAGGTAGTGGATGTAGGCGCAGTCGAACCACTATAAATTTTGTTTTGCATTATCCCATTTACATTAACTGTATTTTATTCCTATACATTGTTTAATCTGCTTTCACTATTCTGCAAAATTTTAAGAAAATTTAAAATCTGCTAAGTGTCCAATTCACCCCCTCTTGGACATATCTAGTCCAACACTTTATAACCCTCAGGAGGGTTACGGTTCTGAGGCGTACTCAACATTGTTCTGAAACTGATTCTAAGTTTCAGGATGCTAACTCTTGAGTAGCGCCCTCGTGTGTTGAATGTGTTTAAAGAAAAGCAGGACGCTAACTGCAAAGTAGCGTCTTCATGTTTTGAGTTGTTTAAACCATCAAAGTAAGTCAGGATGCGGGCGACTTAGTAACGCCCTCACACAATGTTCAGTAGGACGCTCATGCTCTATGAGCGCCCTCAATGACGCACTTTCAACAAATGTTACTGTTCTAACCAGAGCACAATTTCAGTCAGTGTCTTGAAAACCGTCTGATTACTTTTCAGAACTTCTCTGAATCATACAACAATTTCTTCACAACTTTTTAAACGCTCGAAAAGCATGTCAGAATATTCTATTTTCAGGAAAGGATCAGACGATTCAGGTGCTATCGCCGTAATGTGCATTGAGCTGAATCGAGCCATTTCTAGAAAGAGAGTATACGTTGTATTTGAAATAAACTAAAGCGCCAAAATCAACAAGTCCATTGCGCTTATGTAATTCCAATATATACGTACTGCCTTAGAGCAGAAAAACAACTAACGATATACGAAACACATAGATTCATTCAAAGCGTATTAGTAGTTTTTCGTTTGTGCTAGAACACTTTTTGAAAGTGAGTCTACTTTCACTTGTGTTGGATCTTATAATCTTTTCAAAGAAAAACTTCAAGTTTTCTGGGTTGATTGAACTTAATCTTCATCTTTTCGAAAACCCATGAAAGAAGACAAGAGCTCTTTGAACCTATTTTCAGCATAAACTTCATCACACATATTTCGCTGAATCGGTGACTACAAAAGATTCAATCCACAACTTTGCAAGTATCGCCTTGATTCTTAGTAAAGGGAATCGAATCTCCTCTTGTATTCAGTTTGTAGTGACTGGTGTGTCACTGTGTTAGAGCAAGTGTTGCTCAACCTTGTAAACGGTCTTCTCACACCAGTAAGTTGTAAATAGGATCTCTCTCACCTGTAAGTAGAGAAACGGTCTTCTCCCACCCGTAAGCTGAGAAACTATAGTTATCACACTCGTAAGTTGAGAAAGTGTTTCGATTTGATCTTCACCCATATAAAGGTCTTTAGTGGAGTTTGAACAAGTCCTAACAATGGAGGTTAGGTAGTGGATGTAGGCGCGGTCGAACCACTATAAATCTTGTTTACATTGTCCCATTTACATTAACTATATTTGATTGCTATACATTGTTTAATCTGCTTTCACTATTCCGCACAATTTTAAGAAAGTTTAAAATCTACTAATGGTCCAATTCACCCCCTCTTGGACATATCTAGTCCAACACTTAATAACCCTCAGGACGCTTACGGTTCTGAGGCGTACTCAACATTGTTTTGAAACTGATTCTAAATTTCAGGACGCTAACTCTTGAGTAGCGCCCTCGTGTGTTCAATGTTTTTTAAAAAAAGTAGGACACTGACTGCAAAGTAACGCCCTCATGTTTTGAGTCGTTTAAATCATCAAAGTAAGTCAGGATGCTTGCGACTTAGTAGCGCCCTCACTCAATGTTCAGTAGGACGCGTATTCTCCATGAGTGCCCTCAAGGACGCTCATTCAACAAATGTTACTGTTCTAACATGAGCACAATTTCTGTCAGTGTATTCAAAACCGTACGAATACTTTTCAGAACTTCTCTGAATCGTACAACGATTTTTCACAACTTTTTGAAAGTTCGAAAAGCATGTCAGAACATTCTATTTTCATGAAACGATCAGACCATTCAGGTGGTATCATCGTAATGTGCATTGAGCTGAATCGATCCATTTCTGGAAAGAAAGTATACGTTGTATTTGAAATAACCTAAAGCGCCAAAATCATCAAGTCCATTGCACTTATGTTATTCTTATATATACGTACTGGCTTAGAGCAGAAAAACAACTAATGATATACGAAAACATATATTCATTCAAAGCGTATTAAGAGTTTCTCGTTTGTGCTAAAACACTTTTTGAAAGTTTGTCATCTTTCACTTGTAAGTGATCTTATAATCTTTTGAAAGAAAAACTTCAAGTTTTCTGGGTTGATTGAACTTAATCTTCATCTTTTCGAAAACCTATTAAAGAAGACGAGAGCTCTTTGAACCTATTTTCTGCATAAACATCATCACACATATTTCGCTGAATCGGTGACTACAAAAGGATCAATCCACAACTTTGCAAGTATCGCCTTGATTCTGGGTAAAGGGAATCGTATCTCATCTAGTATTTAGTTTGTAGTAACTGGTGTGTCACTGTGTTAGAGCAAGTGTTGCTCAACCTTGTAAACGGTATTCTCACGCTAGAAAGGTGTAAATAGGATCTCTCTCACGTGTAAGTAGAGAAACAGTCTTCTCACACGCGTAAGCTGAGAAACTATAGTTGTTACACCCGTAAGTTGAGAAAGTGTTTTGATTTGATCTTCACCCATATGAAGGTCCTTAGTGGAGTTTGAACAAATCCTAACTGAGGAGGTTCGGTAGTGGATGTAGGCGCGGTCGAACCACAATAAATATTGTTTGCATTGTCCATTTACATTAACTGTATTTGATTGTTATACATTGTTTAATCTGCTTTCACTATTCTGCACAATTTTAAGAAAGTTTAAAATCTGCTAAGTTTTCGATTAACCCCCTCTTGGACATATCTAGTCCAACACTTAATAACCCTCAGAACGCCTACAGTTCTGAGGCGTACTCAACATTGTTTCGAAACTGATTCTAAATTTCTGGACGCTAACTCTTGAGTAGCGCCCTCGTGTGTTCAATGTTTTTAAAAAAAACAGGACGCTAACTGCAAAGTAACGCCCTCAAGTTTTGAGTCATTTAAATCGTTATAGTAAGTCAGGACCGTTATGACTTAGTAGGGCCCTCACTCAATGTTCAGTAGGATGCTAATGCTCGAATAGCGCACTCAAGGACGCTCATTCAACAAATATTACGGTTCTAACAAGAGCACAATTTCTGTCAGTGTCCTCGAAACCGTACGATTACTTTTCAGAACTTCTCTGAATCGTACAACTATTTTTTCACAACTTTTTGAACGTTCGAAAAGAATGTCAGAACATTCTATTTTTATCAAAGGATAAGACGATGCTGGTGCTATCGCCGTAATGTGCATCGAGCTGAATCGATCCATCTCTAGAAAAAAAGTATACGTTGTATTTGAAATAACCTAAAGCGCCAAAATCATCAAGTCCATTGCGCTTATGTTATTCCTATATATACGATCTGCCTTAAAGTAGAAAAACAACAAACGATATATGAAAACATATATTCATTCAAAGCAAAGCGTATTAATAGTTTTTCGTTTGTGCTAAAATACTTTTTTAAAGTTAGTCTACTTTCACTTGTGCTTGATCTTATAATCTTTTGAAAGAAAAACTTCAAGTTTTCTGGGTTGATTGAACTTAATCTTCATCTTTTCGAAAACCCATGAAAGAAGCCAAGAGCTCTTTGAACCTATTTTCAGCATATACTTCATCACACATATTTTGCTGAATCGGTGACTACAAAAGGTTCAATCCACAACTTTGCAAGTATCGCCTTGATTCTGAGTAAAGGGAATCGTATCTCATCTTGTATTCAGTTTGAAGTGACTGGTGTGTCACTGCGTTGGAGCAAGTGTTGCTCAACCTTGTAAACGGTCTTCTCACACCAGTAAGTTGTAAATAGGATATCTCACACCTGTAAGTAGAGAAACGGTCTTCTCACACACGTAAGCTGAGAAGTTATAGTTATCACAGCCGTAAGTTGAGAAAGTGTTTCGATTTCAACTTCACCCATATGAAGGTCCTTACTAGAGTTCGAACAAATCCTAACTGAGGAGGTTAGGTAGTGGATATAGGTGCAATCGAACCACTATAAATCTTGTTTTGCATTGTCCCATTTACATTAACTATATTTGATTGCTATACATTGTTTAATCTGCATTCACTATTCTACGCAATTTTAAGAAAGTTTAAAATCTTCTAAGTGTCCAATTCACCCCCTCTTGGACATATCTAGTCCAACACTTAAGAACCCTCAGGAAGCTTACGGTTCTGAGGCGTACTCAACATTGTTTTGAAACTGATTCTAAATTTCAGGACGCTAACTCTTAAGAAGCGCCCTCGTGTGTTCAATGTTTTTAAAGAAAAGCATGACGCTAACTGCAAAGTAGCGCCCTCATGTTTTGAGTCGTTTAAATCATAAAAGTAAGTCAGGATGCTTACGACTTAGTAGCGCCCTCACTCAATGTTCAGTAGGTCGCTTATGCTCCATGAGCGCCCTCAAGGACGCTCATTCAACAATTGTTATTGTTCAAACAATACCACAATTTCTGTCAGTGTCTTCAAAACGGTACGATTACTTTTCAGAACTTCTCTGAATCGTACAACAATTTTTTCACAACTTTTTGAACGTTCGAAAAGCATGTCAGAACATTATATTTTCATGAAAGGATCAGACGATTCAGGTGATTTCGCCGTAATGTGCATTGAGCTGAATCGATCCATTTCTAGAAAGAAAGTATATGTTCTTTTTGAAATAACCTAAAGCGCAAAATCATCAAGTCCATTGCGCTTATGCTACTCCTATGTATACGTACTGCCTTAAAGCAGAAAAACAACTAACGATATACAAAAACATATATTCATTCAAAGCGTATTCATAGTTTTTCGTTTGTGTTAAAACACTTTTTGAAAGTTGGTCTACTTTCACTTGTGCTTGATCTTATAATCTTTTGAAAGAAAAACTTCAAGTCTTCTGGGTTGATTGAACTTAATCTTCATCTTTTCGAAAACCTATTAAAGAAGACAAGAGCTCTTTGAACCTATTTTCAACATAAACGTCATCACACATATTTTGTTGAAACGGTGACTACAAAAGGTTCAAGTCCATTGCGCTTATGTTATTCCTCTATATACGTACTGCCTTAGAGCAGAAAAACAACTAACGATATACGAAAAAATATATTCATTCAAAACGTATTAACAATTTTCGTTTGTGCTAAAACACCTTTTGAAAGTTAGTCTTCTTTCACTTCTGCTTGATCTAATAATCTTTTGAAAGAAAAACTTCAAGTCATCTGGGTTGATTGATCTTCATTTTCATCTTTTCGAAAACCCATTAAAGAAGACAAAAACCCTTTGGACCTATTTTCAGCATAAACTTCATCACACATGTTTTGCTGAATCAGTGACTACAGAAGGTTCAATCAACAACTTTGCAAGTATCGCCTTCATTCTGAGTAAAGGGAACCATATCTCATCTTATATTCAGTTTGTAGTGACTGGTGGGTCACTGTGTTAGAGCAAGTGTTGCTCAACTTTGTAAACGGTTTTCTTAAACCAGTAAGTTGTAAAAAGGATCTTTCTCACCTGTAAGTAGAGAAACGGTCTTCTCACACCCGCAAGCTGAGAAACTACAGTTATCACACCAGTAAGTTGAGAAACTGTTTCGATTTGATCTTAACCCATAAGAAGGTCCTAAGTGGAGTTTGAACAAATCCTAACTGAGGAGGTTAGGTAGTGAATGTAGGAGTGGTTGAACAACTAAGAATCTTGTATGCGTTGCCCCATTTACATTAACTGTATTTAATTGCTATACATTGTTTTATTTTCTTTCACTATTCTGGGCAATTTTAAGAAAGTTTGAAATATGCTAAGTGTGCAATTCACCCCCTCTTAGACATATCTAGTCCAACACTTAATAAACCTTAGGACGCTTATGGTTCTGAGGCGTACTCAACTTTGTTTTGAAACTGATTCTAAATTTCAGGATGCTAACTCTTGAGTAGCGCCCTCGTGTGTTCAATGTTTTTTAAAAGAAACAGGACGCTAACTGCAAAGTAGCTTTATCATGTTTTGAGTCGTTTGAATCATCAAAGTAAGTCAGGATGCTTACGACTTAGTAGCGCCCTCACTCAATGTTTCATAAGACGCTTATGCTCCATGCGCGCCCTCAAGGACGCTCATTCAACAAATGTTACTGTTCTAACAAGAGCACAATTTCTGTTAGTGTCTTAAAAATCGTACGAATACTTTTCAGAACTTCTCTGAATCGTACAACAATTTTTTCAAAACTTTTTGAACGTTCGAAAAACATGTCAGAACATTCAATTTTTAGGAAAGGATCAGACGATTCAGGTATTATCGTCGTAATGTGCATTGAGCTGAATCGATCCATTTCTGGAAAGAAAGTATACATTGTATTTGAAATAACCTAGAGCGCCAAAATCATCAAGTCCATTGCGCTTATGATATTCCTATATATACGTACTGCCTTAGTGCAGAAAAATAACAAACGATATACCAAAACAGATATTTATTCAAAGCGTATTAACAGTTTTTGTTTGTGCTAAAACACCTTTTGAAAGTTAGTCTTCTTTCACTTGTGCTTGATCTTACAATCTTTTGAATGAAAAACTTCAAGTCTTCTAGGTTGATTGATCTTCATCTCCATCTTTTTGAGAAACCCATTAAAGAAGACAAAAGCTCTTTGAACGTATTTTCATCATAAACTTCATCACACATATTTTGCTGAATCGGTGACCGCAGAAGGTTCAATCCACAACTTCGCAAGTATCGCCATGATTCTGAGTAAAGGGAACCATATCTCATCTTTCATTCAGTTTGTAGTGACTGGTGTGTCACTGTGTTTGAGCAAGTGTTGGCCAACCTTGTAAACGATCTTCTCACACCAGTAAGTTGTAAATAGGATTTCTCCCACCTATAAGTAGAGAAACGTCTTCCCACACCCGTAAGCTGAGAAACTACAGTTATCACATCCGTAAGTTGAGAAAGTGTTTCGATTTGATCTTCACCCATAAGAAGGTCCCTAGAGAAGTTTGGACAAATCCTAACTGAGGAGGTTAGGTAGTGGATGTAGGCACGGTCGAACCACTATAAATCTTTTTTGCATTGTCCCGTTTACATTAACTATAATTCATTGCTATACATTGTTCAATCTATTTTCACTATTCTGCACAATTTTAATAAAGTTTAAAATCTGCTAAGTGTGCAATTTACCCCCTCTTGGACATATCTAGTCCAACACTTGATAACCCTTAGGACACTTACGGTTCCGAGGCGTACTCAACATTGTTTTGAAACTGATTTTAAATTTTAGGACGCTAACTCTTTAGTAGCGCCCTTGTGTGTTCAATGTTTTTAAAAAAAAGCAAGACGCTAACTGCAAAGTAGCGCCATCATGTTTTGAGTCGTTTAAATCATCAAAGTAAGTCAGGACGCTTACGACTTAGTAGCGCCCTCACTCAATGTTCAGTAGGACGCTTATGCTCCATGAGCGCCCTCAAGGACTCTCATTCATCAAATGTTATTGTTCTAACAAGAGCACAATTTCTGTTAGTGTCTTCAAAATCGTACGAATACTTTTTAGAACTTCTCTAAATAGTACAACAATTTTTTCAAAACTTTTTGAACGTTCGAAAAGCATGTCAAAACATTCTATTTTCAGGAAAGGATCAGACGATTCAAGTGTTATCGTCGTAATGTGCATTGAGCCGAATCGATCCATTTCTGGAAAGAAAGTATACGTTGTATTTGAAATAAGCTAGAGCGCCAAAATCTTCAAGTCCATTGCACTTATGTTATTCCTATATATACGTACTGCCTTAGAGCAGAAAAACAACTAACGATATATGAAAACATATATTCATTCAAAACGTATTAACATTTTTCGTTTGTGCTTAAACACCTTTTGAAAGTTAGTCTTCTTTCACTTCTGCTTGATCTTATAATCTTTTGAAAGAAAAACTTCAAGTCTTCTGGGTTGATTGATCTTCATTTTCATCTTTTCGAAAACCCATTAAAGAAGACAAAAACCCTTTGGACCTATTTTCAGCATAAACTTCATCACACATGTTTTGCTGAATCAGTGGCTACAGAAGGTTCAATCCACAACTTTGCAAGTATCGCCTTGATTCTGAGTAAAGGGAACCATATCTCATCTTATATTCAGTTTGTAGTGACTGGTGCGTCACTGTGTTAGAGCAAGTGTTGCTCAACCTTGTGAACGGTTTTCTTAAACCAGTAAGTTGTAAGAAGGATCTTTCTCACCTGTAAGTAGAGAAACGGTCTTCTCACACCCGAAGCTGAGAAACTACAGTTCTCACACCAGTAAGTTGAGAAACTGTTTCGATTTGATCTTAACCCATAAGAAGGTCCTTAGTGGAGTTTGAACAAATCCTAACTGAGGAGGTTAGGTAGTGAATGTAGGAGTGGTTGAACAACTAAGAATCTTGTATGCGTTGCCCCATTTACATTAACTGTATTTAATTGCTATACATTGTTTTATTTTCTTTCACTATTCTGGGCAATTTTAAGAAAGTTTGAAATATGCTAAGTGTGCAATTCACCCCCTCTTAGACATATCTAGTCCAACACTTAATAACCCTTGGGACGCTTACGGTTCTGAGGCGTACTCAACTTTGTTTCGAAACTAATTCTAAATTTTAGGACGCTAACCCTTGAGTAGCGCCCTCGTGTGTTCAATGTTTTTTACAAAAAGCAGGACGCTAACAGCAAAGTAGCGCCCTAATGTTTTGAGTCGTCTAAATCATCAAAGTAAGTCAGGATGCTTACGACTTAGTAGCGCCCTCACTCAATGTTTCATAAGACGCTTATGCTCCATGCGCGCCCTCAAGGACGCTCATTCAACAAATGTTACTATTCTAACAAGAACACAATTTCTGTTAGTGTCTTAAAAATCGTACGAATACTTTTCAGAACTTCTCTGAATCGTACAACAATTTTTTCAAAACTTTTTGATGGTTCGAAAAGCATGTCAAAACATTCTATTTTCAGGAAAGGATCAGACGATTCAAGTGTTATCGTCGTAATGTTCAGTAGGACGCTTATGCTCCATGAGCGCCCTCAAGGACGCTCATTCTACAAATGTTACTATTCTAACAACAGCACAATTTCTGTTAGTGTCTTCAAAACTGTACGAATACTTTTCAGAAATTCTCTGAATCGTACAACAATTCCTTCAAAACTTTTTGAACGTTCGAAAAGCATGTCAGAACATTCTATTTCATGATAGGATCAGACGATTCAGGTGTTATCGCCGTAATGTGCATTGCGCTGAATCGATCCATTTCTAGAAAAAGAGTATAGATTGTATTTTAAATAACCTAGAGCGCCAAAATCATCAAGTGCATTGCGCTTATCTTATTCCTATATATACGTACTGCCTTAGAGCAGAAAAACAACTAACGATATACGAAAACAAATATTCATTCAAAGCGTATTAACAGTTTTCGTTTGTGCTAAACCACCTTTTGAAAGTTAGTCTTCTTTCACTTGTGCTTGATCTTATAATCTTTTGAATGAAGAACTTCAAGTCTTCTGGGTTGATTGATCTTCATCTTCATCTTTTCGAAAAACCCATTAAAGAAGACAAAAGCTTTTTGAACCTATTTTCAGCATAAATTTCATCACACATATTTTGCTGAATCGGTGACTGTAGAAGGTTCAATCCCCAACTTTGCAAGTATCACCTTGATTCTAAGAAAAGGGAACCATATCTCATCTTGCATTCAGTTTGTAGTGACTGGTGTGGTGTTTGAGCAAGTGTTGGTCAACCTTGTAAACGTTCTTCTCACACCAATAAGTTGTAAATAGGATTTCTCTCACCTATAAGTAGAGAAACGGTCTTCTCACACCCGTAAGCTTAGAAACTACAGTTATCACACCCGTAAGTTGAGAAAGTGTTTCGATTTGATCTTCACCCATAAGAAGGTCCTTAGAGGATTTTGAACAAATCCTAACTGAGGAGCTTTGGTAGTGGATGTAGGCGCGGTCGAACCACTATAAATCGTGTTTGTATTGTCCCATATTCATTAATAGTATTTCATTACTATACATTGTTCAATCTGCTTTCACTATTCTGCACAATTTTAAGAAAGTTTAAAATCTGCTAAGTGTGCAATTCACCCCCTCTTGGACATATCTAGTCCAACGCTAAATAACACTTAGGACGCTTACAGTTCTGAGGCGTACTCAACATTTTTTTCAAACTGATTCTAAATTTCAGGACGCTAACTCTTTAGTAGCGCCCTTGTGTGTTCAATGTTTTTTAAAAAAGGCAGGACGCTACCTGCAAAGTAGCGCTCTCATGTTTTGAGTCGTTTAAATCATCAAAGTAAGTCAGGACGCTTACGACATAGTAGCGCCCTCACTCAATGTTCAGTAGGACGCTAATGCTCCATGAGCGCCCTTAAGGACTCTCATTCAACAAATGTTACTGTTCCAACAAGAGCACAATTTCTGTTAGTGTCTTCAAAATTGTACGATTACTTTTCAGAACTTCTCTGAATCGTACAACAATTTTTTCAAAACTTTTTGAACGTTCGAAAAGCATGTCAGAACATTCTATTTTCAGGAAAGGATCAGACGATTCAGGTGCTATCGCCGTAATGTGCATTGACCTGAAACGATCCATTTCTAGAAAGAAAGTATAAGTTGTATTTGAATTACCATAGAGCGCCAAAATCATCAAGTCCATTGCACTTATGTTATTCCTATATATACGTACTGCCATAGAGCAGAAAAAAAAAAACTAACAATATACAAAAACATATATTCATTCAAAGCGTATTACCAATTTTCGTTTGTGCTAAAACACCTTTTAAAAGTTAGTCTTCTTTCACTTCTACTTTATCTTATTATCTTTTGAAAGAAAAACTTCAAGTCTCCTGGGTTGATTGATCCTCATCTTGATCTTTTCGAAAACCCATTAAAGAAGAAAAAAAGCCCTTTGGACCTATTTTCAGCATAAACTTCATCACACATATTTTGCTGAGTCACTGACTAAAGAAGGTTCAATCCACAACTTTTCAAGTATCGCCTTGATACTGAGTAAAGGGAACCATATCTCGTCTTGTATTCAATTTGTAGTGACTGGTGTGTCACTGTGTTAGAGCAAGTGTTGTTCAACCTTGTAAACGGTCTTCTCAAACCAGTAAGTTGTAAACAAGATCTCTCTCACCTGTAAGTAGAGAAACGGTCTTCTCACACCCGTAAGCTGAGAAACTACAGTTATCACACCCGTAAGTTGAGAAAGTGTTTCGATTTGATCTTCACCCATAAGAAGGTCCTTAGTGGAGTTTGAACAAATCCTAACTGAGGAGGTTACTTAGTGAACGGGGTTGAATAACTATAAATCTTGTTTAAGTTGTCCCATTTACATTAACTGTATTTGATTGTTATACATTGTTTTCTTTTCTTTCACTATTTTGGACAATTTTGAGAAAGTTTGAAATCTGCTAAGTGTGCAATTCACCCCCTCTTGGACATATCTAGTCCAACGCTAAATACACTTAGGACGCTTACAGTTCTGAGGTGTACTCAACATTTTTTTCAAACTGATTCTAAATTTCAGGACGCTAACTCTTTAGTAGCGCCCTTGTGTGTTCAATGTTTTTTAAAAAAGGCAGGACGCTACCTGCAAAGTAGCGCTCTCATGTTTTGAGTCGTTTAAATCATCAAAGTAAGTCAGGACGCTTACGACATAGTAGCGCCCTCACTCAATGTTCAGTAGGACGCTAATGCTCCATGAGCGCCCTTAAGGACTCTCATTCAACAAATGTTACTGTTCCAACAAGAGCACAATTTCTGTTAGTGTCTTCAAAATTGTACGATTACTTTTCAGAACTTCTCTGAATCGTACAACAATTTTTTCAAAACTTTTTGAACGTTCGAAAAGCATGTCAGAACATTCTATTTTCAGGAAAGGATCAGACGATTCAGGTGCTATCGCCGTAATGTGCATTGACCTGAAACGATCCATTTCTAGAAAGAAAGTATAAGTTGTATTTGAAATACCATAGAGCGCCAAAATCATCAAGTCCATTGCACTTATGTTATTCCTATATATACGTACTGCCATAGAGCAGAAAAAAAAAAACTAACAATATACAAAAACATATATTCATTCAAAGCGTATTACCAATTTTCGTTTGTGCTAAAACACCTTTTAAAAGTTAGTCTTCTTTCACTTCTACTTTATCTTATTATCTTTTGAAAGAAAAACTTCAAGTCTCCTGGGTTGATTGATCCTCATCTTGATCTTTTCGAAAACCCATTAAAGAAGAAAAAAAGCCCTTTGGACCTATTTTCAGCATAAACTTCATCACACATATTTTGCTGAGTCACTGACTAAAGAAGGTTCAATCCACAACTTTTCAAGTATCGCCTTGATACTGAGTAAAGGGAACCATATCTCGTCTTGTATTCAATTTGTAGTGACTGGTGTGTCACTGTGTTAGAGCAAGTGTTGTTCAACCTTGTAAACGGTCTTCTCAAACCAGTAAGTTGTAAACAAGATCTCTCTCACCTGTAAGTAGAGAAACGGTCTTCTCACACCCGTAAGCTGAGAAACTACAGTTATCACACCCGTAAGTTGAGAAAGTGTTTCGATTTGATCTTCACCCATAAGAAGGTCCTTAGTGGAGTTTGAACAAATCCTAACTGAGGAGGTTACTTAGTGAACGGGGTTGAATAACTATAAATCTTGTTTAAGTTGTCCCATTTACATTAACTGTATTTGATTGTTATACATTGTTTTCTTTTCTTTCACTATTTTGGACAATTTTGAGAAAGTTTGAAATCTGCTAAGTGTGCAATTCACCCCCTCTTGGACATATCTAGTCCAACGCTAAATACACTTAGGACGCTTACAGTTCTGAGGTGTACTCAACATTTTTTTCAAACTGATTCTAAATTTCAGGACGCTAACTCTTTAGTAGCGCCCTTGTGTGTTCAATGTTTTTTAAAAAAGGCAGGACGCTACCTGCAAAGTAGCGCTCTCATGTTTTGAGTCGTTTAAATCATCAAAGTAAGTCAGGACGCTTACGACATAGTAGCGCCCTCACTCAATGTTCAGTAGGACGCTAATGCTCCATGAGCGCCCTTAAGGACTCTCATTCAACAAATGTTACTGTTCCAACAAGAGCACAATTTCTGTTAGTGTCTTCAAAATTGTACGATTACTTTTCAGAACTTCTCTGAATCGTACAACAATTTTTTCAAAACTTTTTGAACGTTCGAAAAGCATGTCAGAACATTCTATTTTCAGGAAAGGATCAGACGATTCAGGTGCTATCGCCGTAATGTGCATTGACCTGAATCGATCCATTTCTAGAAAGAAAGTATAAGTTGTATTTGAAATACCATAGAGCGCCAAAATCATCAAGTCCATTGCACTTATGTTATTCCTATATATACGTACTGCCATAGAGCAGAAAAAAAAAAACTAACAATATACAAAAACATATATTCATTCAAAGCGTATTACCAATTTTCGTTTGTGCTAAAACACCTTTTAAAAGTTAGTCTTCTTTCACTTCTACTTTATCTTATTATCTTTTGAAAGAAAAACTTCAAGTCTCCTGGGTTGATTGATCCTCATCTTGATCTTTTCGAAAACCCATTAAAGAAGAAAAAAAGCCCTTTGGACCTATTTTCAGCATAAACTTCATCACACATATTTTGCTGAGTCACTGACTAAAGAAGGTTCAATCCACAACTTTTCAAGTATCGCCTTGATACTGAGTAAAGGGAACCATATCTCGTCTTGTATTCAATTTGTAGTGACTGGTGTGTCACTGTGTTAGAGCAAGTGTTGTTCAACCTTGTAAACGGTCTTCTCAAACCAGTAAGTTGTAAACAAGATCTCTCTCACCTGTAAGTAGAGAAACGGTCTTCTCACACCCGTAAGCTGAGAAACTACAGTTATCACACCCGTAAGTTGAGAAAGTGTTTCGATTTGATCTTCACCCATAAGAAGGTCCTTAGTGGAGTTTGAACAAATCCTAACTGAGGAGGTTACTTAGTGAATGTGGGCGGGGTTGAATAACTATAAATCTTGTTTAAGTTGTCCCATTTACATTAACTGTATTTGATTGTTATACATTGTTTTCTTTTCTTTCACTATTTTGGACAATTTTGAGAAAGTTTGAAATCTGCTAAGTGTGCAATTCACCCCCTCTTGGACATATCTAGTCCAACGCTAAATAACACTTAGGACGCTTACAGTTCTGAGGTGTACTCAACATTTTTTTCAAACTGATTCTAAATTTCAGGACGCTAACTCTTTAGTAGCGCCCTTGTGTGTTCAATGTTTTTTAAAAAAGGCAGGACGCTACCTGCAAAGTAGCGCTCTCATGTTTTGAGTCGTTTAAATCATCAAAGTAAGTCAGGACGCTTACGACATAGTAGCGCCCTCACTCAATGTTCAGTAGGACGCTAATGCTCCATGAGCGCCCTTAAGGACTCTCATTCAACAAATGTTACTGTTCCAACAAGAGCACAATTTCTGTTAGTGTCTTCAAAATTGTACGATTACTTTTCAGAACTTCTCTGAATCGTACAACAATTTTTTCAAAACTTTTTGAACGTTCGAAAAGCATGTCAGAACATTCTATTTTCATGAAAGGATCAGACGATTCAGGTGCTATCGCCGTAATGTGCATTGACCTGAATCGATCCATTTCTAGAAAGAAAGTATAAGTTGTATTTGAAATACCATAGAGCGCCAAAATCATCAAGTCCATTGCACTTATGTTATTCCTATATATACGTACTGCCATAGAGCAGAAAAAAAAAAACTAACAATATACAAAAACATATATTCATTCAAAGCGTATTACCAATTTTCGTTTGTGCTAAAACACCTTTTAAAAGTTAGTCTTCTTTCACTTCTACTTTATCTTATTATCTTTTGAAAGAAAAACTTCAAGTCTCCTGGGTTGATTGATCCTCATCTTGATCTTTTCGAAAACCCATTAAAGAAGAAAAAAAGCCCTTTGGACCTATTTTCAGCATAAACTTCATCACACATATTTTGCTGAGTCACTGACTAAAGAAGGTTCAATCCACAACTTTTCAAGTATCGCCTTGATACTGAGTAAAGGGAACCATATCTCGTCTTGTATTCAATTTGTAGTGACTGGTGTGTCACTGTGTTAGAGCAAGTGTTGTTCAACCTTGTAAACGGTCTTCTCAAACCAGTAAGTTGTAAACAAGATCTCTCTCACCTGTAAGTAGAGAAACGGTCTTCTCACACCCGTAAGCTGAGAAACTACAGTTATCACACCCGTAAGTTGAGAAAGTGTTTCGATTTGATCTTCACCCATAAGAAGGTCCTTAGTGGAGTTTGAACAAATCCTAACTGAGGAGGTTACTTAGTGAATGTAGGCGGGGTTGAATAACTATAAATCTTGTTTAAGTTGTCCCATTTACATTAACTGTATTTGATTGTTATACATTGTTTTCTTTTCTTTCACTATTTTGGACAATTTTGAGAAAGTTTGAAATCTGCTAAGTGTGCAATTCACCCCCTCTTGGACATATCTAGTCCAACGCTAAATACACTTAGGACGCTTACAGTTCTGAGGTGTACTCAACATTTTTTTCAAACTGATTCTAAATTTCAGGACGCTAACTCTTTAGTAGCGCCCTTGTGTGTTCAATGTTTTTTAAAAAAGGCAGGACGCTACCTGCAAAGTAGCGCTCTCATGTTTTGAGTCGTTTAAATCATCAAAGTAAGTCAGGACGCTTACGACATAGTAGCGCCCTCACTCAATGTTCAGTAGGACGCTAATGCTCCATGAGCGCCCTTAAGGACTCTCATTCAACAAATGTTACTGTTCCAACAAGAGCACAATTTCTGTTAGTGTCTTCAAAATTGTACGATTACTTTTCAGAACTTCTCTGAATCGTACAACAATTTTTTCAAAACTTTTTGAACGTTCGAAAAGCATGTCAGAACATTCTATTTTCAGGAAAGGATCAGACGATTCAGGTGCTATCGCCGTAATGTGCATTGACCTGAAACGATCCATTTCTAGAAAGAAAGTATAAGTTGTATTTGAAATACCATAGAGCGCCAAAATCATCAAGTCCATTGCACTTATGTTATTCCTATATATACGTACTGCCATAGAGCAGAAAAAAAAAAACTAACAATATACAAAAACATATATTCATTCAAAGCGTATTACCAATTTTCGTTTGTGCTAAAACACCTTTTAAAAGTTAGTCTTCTTTCACTTCTACTTTATCTTATTATCTTTTGAAAGAAAAACTTCAAGTCTCCTGGGTTGATTGATCCTCATCTTGATCTTTTCGAAAACCCATTAAAGAAGAAAAAAAGCCCTTTGGACCTATTTTCAGCATAAACTTCATCACACATATTTTGCTGAGTCACTGACTAAAGAAGGTTCAATCCACAACTTTTCAAGTATCGCCTTGATACTGAGTAAAGGGAACCATATCTCGTCTTGTATTCAATTTGTAGTGACTGGTGTGTCACTGTGTTAGAGCAAGTGTTGTTCAACCTTGTAAACGGTCTTCTCAAACCAGTAAGTTGTAAACAAGATCTCTCTCACCTGTAAGTAGAGAAACGGTCTTCTCACACCCGTAAGCTGAGAAACTACAGTTATCACACCCGTAAGTTGAGAAAGTGTTTCGATTTGATCTTCACCCATAAGAAGGTCCTTAGTGGAGTTTGAACAAATCCTAACTGAGGAGGTTACTTAGTGAACGGGGTTGAATAACTATAAATCTTGTTTAAGTTGTCCCATTTACATTAACTGTATTTGATTGTTATACATTGTTTTCTTTTCTTTCACTATTTTGGACAATTTTGAGAAAGTTTGAAATCTGCTAAGTGTGCAATTCACCCCCTCTTGGACATATCTAGTCCAACGCTAAATACACTTAGGACGCTTACAGTTCTGAGGTGTACTCAACATTTTTTTCAAACTGATTCTAAATTTCAGGACGCTAACTCTTTAGTAGCGCCCTTGTGTGTTCAATGTTTTTTAAAAAAGGCAGGACGCTACCTGCAAAGTAGCGCTCTCATGTTTTGAGTCGTTTAAATCATCAAAGTAAGTCAGGACGCTTACGACATAGTAGCGCCCTCACTCAATGTTCAGTAGGACGCTAATGCTCCATGAGCGCCCTTAAGGACTCTCATTCAACAAATGTTACTGTTCCAACAAGAGCACAATTTCTGTTAGTGTCTTCAAAATTGTACGATTACTTTTCAGAACTTCTCTGAATCGTACAACAATTTTTTCAAAACTTTTTGAACGTTCGAAAAGCATGTCAGAACATTCTATTTTCATGAAAGGATCAGACGATTCAGGTGCTATCGCCGTAATGTGCATTGACCTGAATCGATCCATTTCTAGAAAGAAAGTATAAGTTGTATTTGAAATACCATAGAGCGCCAAAATCATCAAGTCCATTGCACTTATGTTATTCCTATATATACGTACTGCCATAGAGCAGAAAAAAAAAAACTAACAATATACAAAAACATATATTCATTCAAAGCGTATTACCAATTTTCGTTTGTGCTAAAACACCTTTTAAAAGTTAGTCTTCTTTCACTTCTACTTTATCTTATTATCTTTTGAAAGAAAAACTTCAAGTCTCCTGGGTTGATTGATCCTCATCTTGATCTTTTCGAAAACCCATTAAAGAAGAAAAAAAGCCCTTTGGACCTATTTTCAGCATAAACTTCATCACACATATTTTGCTGAGTCACTGACTAAAGAAGGTTCAATCCACAACTTTTCAAGTATCGCCTTGATACTGAGTAAAGGGAACCATATCTCGTCTTGTATTCAATTTGTAGTGACTGGTGTGTCACTGTGTTAGAGCAAGTGTTGTTCAACCTTGTAAACGGTCTTCTCAAACCAGTAAGTTGTAAACAAGATCTCTCTCACCTGTAAGTAGAGAAACGGTCTTCTCACACCCGTAAGCTGAGAAACTACAGTTATCACACCCGTAAGTTGAGAAAGTGTTTCGATTTGATCTTCACCCATAAGAAGGTCCTTAGTGGAGTTTGAACAAATCCTAACTGAGGAGGTTACTTAGTGAATGTAGGCGGGGTTGAATAACTATAAATCTTGTTTAAGTTGTCCCATTTACATTAACTGTATTTGATTGTTATACATTGTTTTCTTTTCTTTCACTATTTTGGACAATTTTGAGAAAGTTTGAAATCTGCTAAGTGTGCAATTCACCCCCTCTTGGACATATCTAGTCCAACGCTAAATAACACTTAGGACGCTTACAGTTCTGAGGTGTACTCAACATTTTTTTCAAACTGATTCTAAATTTCAGGACGCTAACTCTTTAGTAGCGCCCTTGTGTGTTCAATGTTTTTTAAAAAAGGCAGGACGCTACCTGCAAAGTAGCGCTCTCATGTTTTGAGTCGTTTAAATCATCAAAGTAAGTCAGGACGCTTACGACATAGTAGCGCCCTCACTCAATGTTCAGTAGGACGCTAATGCTCCATGAGCGCCCTTAAGGACTCTCATTCAACAAATGTTACTGTTCCAACAAGAGCACAATTTCTGTTAGTGTCTTCAAAATTGTACGATTACTTTTCAGAACTTCTCTGAATCGTACAACAATTTTTTCAAAACTTTTTGAACGTTCGAAAAGCATGCCAGAACATTCTATTTTCATGAAAGGATCAGACGATTCAGGTGCTATCGCCGTAATGTGCATTGACCTGAATCGATCCATTTCTAGAAAGAAAGTATAAGTTGTATTTGAAATACCATAGAGCGCCAAAATCATCAAGTCCATTGCACTTATGTTATTCCTATATATACGTACTGCCATAGAGCAGAAAAAAAAAAACTAACAATATACAAAAACATATATTCATTCAAAGCGTATTACCAATTTTCGTTTGTGCTAAAACACCTTTTAAAAGTTAGTCTTCTTTCACTTCTACTTTATCTTATTATCTTTTGAAAGAAAAACTTCAAGTCTCCTGGGTTGATTGATCCTCATCTTGATCTTTTCGAAAACCCATTAAAGAAGAAAAAAAGCCCTTTGGACCTATTTTCAGCATAAACTTCATCACACATATTTTGCTGAGTCACTGACTAAAGAAGGTTCAATCCACAACTTTTCAAGTATCGCCTTGATACTGAGTAAAGGGAACCATATCTCGTCTTGTATTCAATTTGTAGTGACTGGTGTGTCACTGTGTTAGAGCAAGTGTTGTTCAACCTTGTAAACGGTCTTCTCAAACCAGTAAGTTGTAAACAAGATCTCTCTCACCTGTAAGTAGAGAAACGGTCTTCTCACACCCGTAAGCTGAGAAACTACAGTTATCACACCCGTAAGTTGAGAAAGTGTTTCGATTTGATCTTCACCCATAAGAAGGTCCTTAGTGGAGTTTGAACAAATCCTAACTGAGGAGGTTACTTAGTGAATGTAGGCGGGGTTGAATAACTATAAATCTTGTTTAAGTTGTCCCATTTACATTAACTGTATTTGATTGTTATACATTGTTTTCTTTTCTTTCACTATTTTGGACAATTTTGAGAAAGTTTGAAATCTGCTAAGTGTGCAATTCACCCCCTCTTGGACATATCTAGTCCAACGCTAAATAACACTTAGGACGCTTACAGTTCTGAGGTGTACTCAACATTTTTTTCAAACTGATTCTAAATTTCAGGACGCTAACTCTTTAGTAGCGCCCTTGTGTGTTCAATGTTTTTTAAAAAAGGCAGGACGCTACCTGCAAAGTAGCGCTCTCATGTTTTGAGTCGTTTAAATCATCAAAGTAAGTCAGGACGCTTACGACATAGTAGCGCCCTCACTCAATGTTCAGTAGGACGCTAATGCTCCATGAGCGCCCTTAAGGACTCTCATTCAACAAATGTTACTGTTCCAACAAGAGCACAATTTCTGTTAGTGTCTTCAAAATTGTACGATTACTTTTCAGAACTTCTCTGAATCGTACAACAATTTTTTCAAAACTTTTTGAACGTTCGAAAAGCATGTCAGAACATTCTATTTTCATGAAAGGATCAGACGATTCAGGTGCTATCGCCGTAATGTGCATTGACCTGAATCGATCCATTTCTAGAAAGAAAGTATAAGTTGTATTTGAAATACCATAGAGCGCCAAAATCATCAAGTCCATTGCACTTATGTTATTCCTATATATACGTACTGCCATAGAGCAGAAAAAAAAAAACTAACAATATACAAAAACATATATTCATTCAAAGCGTATTACCAATTTTCGTTTGTGCTAAAACACCTTTTAAAAGTTAGTCTTCTTTCACTTCTACTTTATCTTATTATCTTTTGAAAGAAAAACTTCAAGTCTCCTGGGTTGATTGATCCTCATCTTGATCTTTTCGAAAACCCATTAAAGAAGAAAAAAAGCCCTTTGGACCTATTTTCAGCATAAACTTCATCACACATATTTTGCTGAGTCACTGACTAAAGAAGGTTCAATCCACAACTTTTCAAGTATCGCCTTGATACTGAGTAAAGGGAACCATATCTCGTCTTGTATTCAATTTGTAGTGACTGGTGTGTCACTGTGTTAGAGCAAGTGTTGTTCAACCTTGTAAACGGTCTTCTCAAACCAGTAAGTTGTAAACAAGATCTCTCTCACCTGTAAGTAGAGAAACGGTCTTCTCACACCCGTAAGCTGAGAAACTACAGTTATCACACCCGTAAGTTGAGAAAGTGTTTCGATTTGATCTTCACCCATAAGAAGGTCCTTAGTGGAGTTTGAACAAATCCTAACTGAGGAGGTTACTTAGTGAATGTAGGCGGGGTTGAATAACTATAAATCTTGTTTAAGTTGTCCCATTTACATTAACTGTATTTGATTGTTATACATTGTTTTCTTTTCTTTCACTATTTTGGACAATTTTAAGAAAGTTTGAAATCTGCTAAGTGTGCAATTCACCCCCTCTTGGACATATCTAGTCCAACACTTAATAACCCTTAGGACGCTTACGGTTCTGAGGCGTACTCAACATTGTTTTGAAACGGATTCGAAATTTTAGGACGCTAACTCTTGAGTAGCGCCCTCATGTGTTCAATTTTTTTTTAAAAAAGCAGGACGCTAACAGCAATGTAGCGCCCCAATGTTTTGTGTCGTTTAAATCATCAAAGTATGTCAGGACGCTTACGACTTAGTAGCGCTCTCACTCAATGTTCAGTAGGACGCTAATGCTCCATGAGCACCCTCAAGGACTCTCATTCAACAAATGTTACTGTTCTAACAAGAGCACAATTTCTGTTAGTGTCTTCAAAATCGTACAATTACTTTTCAAAACTTCTCTGAATCGTGCAACAATTTTTTCAAAACTTTTTGAACATTCGGAAAGCATGTCAGAACCTTCTATTTTCATGAAAGGATCAGACGATTCATGTGCTATCACCGGAATGTGCATTGACCTGAATCGATCCATTTCTGGAAAGAAAGTATACGTTGAATTTGAAATAACCTAGAGCGCCAAAATCATCAAGTCCATTGCGCTTATTTTATTTCTATATATAGGTACTGCCTTGTATTTGAAAAACTTCATGTCTTCTGGGTTGATTGATCTTCATCTTCATCTTTTCGAAAACCCATTAAAGAAGACAAAAGCCCTTTGAACCTATTTTCAGCATAAACTTCATCACACATATTTTGCTGAATCGGTGACTACCGAAGGTTCTATCCACAACTTTGCAAGTATCGCCTTGATTCTGAGTAAAGGGAACCATATCACATCTTGTATTCAGTTTGTAGTGACGGGTGTGTCACTGTGTTAGAGCAAGTGTTGCTCAACCATATAAAAGGTCTTCTAAAACCAGTAAAATGTAAATAGGATCTCTTTCACCTGTAAGTAGAAAAATGGTATTCTCACACCCGTAAGCTTAGAAACTACAGTTATCACACCCGTAAGTTGAGAAAGTGTTTCGATTTGATCTTTACCCATAAGAAGGTCCTTAGTGGAGTTTGAACAAATCCTAACTGAGGAGGTTACGTAGTGGATGTCGGCGCGGTCGAACAACTATAAATCTTGTTTGCGTTGTCCCATTTACATTACCTGTATATGATTGCTATACACTGTTTTATTTTCTTTCACTATTCTAGACAAATTTAAGAAAGTTTGAAATCTTTTAAGTGTGCAATTCACCCCCTCTTGGACATATCTGGTCCAACACTTAATAACCCTTAGGACGCTTACGATTCTGAGGCGTACTCAATAGTGTTTTGAAACTGATTCTAAATTTCAGGACGCTAACTCTTTAGTAGCGCCCTCGTGTGTTCAATGTTTTTTAAAAAAAGCAAGACGCTAACTGCAAAGTAGCGCCCTCATATTTTGAGTCGTTTAAATCATCAAAGTAAGTCAGGACGCTTACGACTTAGTAGCGCCCTCACTCGATGTTCAGTTGGACGCTTATGCTCCATGAGCGACCTCAAAGACGCTCACTCAACAAATGTCACTGTTCTAACAAGAGAACAATTTATGTTAGTGTCTTCAAAACCATACGAATACTTTTCAGAACTTCTCTGAATAGTACAACAATTTTTTCACAACTTTTTAAACGTTCGAAAAGCATGTCAGAACATTCTATTTTCATGAAAGGATCAGAGGATTCAGGGGCTATCGCTGTAATGTGCATTGAGCTGAATCGATCAATTTCTGAAAAAAAAATATAAGTTGTATTTGAAATAACCTAGAGCGCCAAAATCATCAAATCCATTGCGCTTATGTAATTCCTATATATACGAAAAATAACTAACGATATACGAAAACAGATATTCATCCAAACACTTTTTGCAAGTTAGTCTTCTTTCACTTGTGCTTGATATTATAATCTTTTGAAAGAAAAACCTCAAGTCTTCTGGGTTAATTGATCTTCATCTTCATCTTTTCGGAAACCAATTAAAGAAGTCAAAAGCTCTTTGAACCTATTTTCAGCATAAACTTCATCACACATATTTTGCTGATTCGGTGGGTACAGGAGGTTCAATCCTCAACTTTGCAAGTATCGCCTCGATTCTGAGTAAAGGGAACCGCATCTCATCTTGTATTCAGTTTGTAGTGACTGGTGTGTCACTGTGTTAGAGGAAGTGTTGCTCAACCTTGTAAATGGTCTACTCACACCAGTAAGTTGTAAATAGGATCTCTCTCACCTGTAGGTAGAGAAACGGTCTTCTCGCACCCGTAAGCAGAGAAACTATAATTATCACACCCGTAAATTCAATAAGTGTTTCGATTTCATCTTCACCCATAAGAACGTCCTTAGTGGAGTTTGAACAAATCCTATCTGAGGAGGTTAGCTAGTGGATGTAGGCGCGGTCGAACCACTATAAATCTTGTTTGCATTGTCCCATTTGCATTAACTCTATTTTATTGCTATACATTTTTTAATCTGCTTTCACTATTCTGCACAATTTTAACAAAGTTTAAAATCTGCTAAGTGTCCAATTCATCCCCTCTTGCACATATCTAGTCCAACACTCAATAACCCTTAGGACGCTTATGGTTCTGAGGCGTACTCAACATTGTTTTGAAACTGATTCTAAATTTTAGAACTCCAACTCTTTAGTAGCGTCCTCGTGTGTTCAATGTTTTAAAAAAAAACAAGACGCTAACTGCAAAGTAGCGCCCTCATGTTTTGAGTCGTTTAAATCATCAAAGTAAATCAGGATGCTTACGACTTAGTAGGGCCCTCACTCGATGTTCAGTAGGACGCTTATGCTACATGAGCGCCCTCAAAGACGCTACTCGATTCACATGGGTATTTCTATTAGCTCATAAATCTGATGCTTGTGAAACATTTATAAAATTCTGTAAGAAAGTCGAAAATGGAAAGGGTCACAAAATCAACATATTTAGGAGTGATAGAGGTAGTGAATTTGTCAATAAAAATCTCGAAGAATTTTGTAACAATCAAGGTTATACTCACCATCTATCAGCCCCTAGGACACCACAGCAAAATGATGTAGTTGAGAGAAAGAATAGAACTCTGCAGGAGATGTGTAGAAGCATGCCCAATGAATATACCACTACAAATCATTTTTGAGGTGAAGCTATAAACATTGCCTGCTATGTGATGAACTGAGTTATGATTAGAAAAGATTTGAATAAAACTCCATATTAACTATGGAAGGGTAGAGCACCCAACATCAGTTACTTCCGAGTATTCGGATGTAAATGTTTTATTCTTAATGAGAAAGACAATTTAGATAAGTTTGAACCTAAATTAGACATAGGAATATTCATAGGATATTTTTCTTACAGTAGAGCCTACAAAGTCTTCAACAAATCTAATCAAATCGTAGAATATTCAATTCATGTAAACTTTGATGAAAGTATTGATAAGAAAAGTCTTGAGGATGAGTTTAAGCAATTAAATTTTGAGGACAATGAACCCAAGACATCCAAGGTAATAGATTTTGAGCCTGAACCATCTTTAGAATCTTTTAAAAACTCTAGACTGCTTCAAGGTCTTTCCTAAGATCAAATTTTAGGAGATCCACGAAAGGGTGTATCCACTAGAGCCTCAATTCAAAAAGATCAAGAGCTTGTTGCTTTTGTATCACAATTTGAACCAATTAAAGTGGAAGATGTACTAAAAGATGAAAATTGGATTCTTGCTATGCAAGAAGAACTAAGACACTTTGTGCGAAACAAAGTATGAGAATTAGTTCCTAGACCTTTTCATCAATCTGTTATAGGAACCAAATGGATCTTTAGGAACAAAAAGAATGAACAAGGCATCATTGTCCGCAATAAGGCTAGATTGGTTCCACAAGGGTACAACCAAGAAGAAGGCATAGGCTTCGAAGAAGCCTTTTCCCCAGTAGCAAGATTAGAGGCAATAAGAATGTTACTTGCCTATGCCTGTTACAAGGATTTTTCCTTATACCAAATGGATGTAAAGAATGTTTTTCTAAATGGTTACATCAATGAAGAGGTATATGTGGAACAACCTCAAGGGTTTGAGGATGATCAAGACCCGAAATATGTGTTCAAACTCCACAAAGCCTTATATGGATTAAGACAAGCTCCAAGAGCTTGGTATGATCGACTAAGTTCATTTCTTTTGGATCATAAGTTTCAAAAAAGAAAACTTGATTCGACTTTGTTTATTAAACACCACAATGATAACATGCTTATTGTTCAAATATATGGACGATATCATTTTTGGTGCATCAAACAAAGAACTATGAGATGAGTTTTCAAAATTAATGCTGAAGGAATTGAAATGAGCATGATGGGAGAACTTACATACTTTCTCGGCTTACAAATTAAACAAATGTCGAAAGACACATTCATAAGCCAATCAAAGTATGATAAGGAAATGGTTAAAAAGTTTCAAATGCACAATTTGAAATCAATTGACACTCCTTGTACTTTTGTAATCAAATTAGATAAGGATGAAAAAGGTAAATCAATTAATTCAAAACTTTATAGGAGCATGATTGGAAGTCTTTTGTACTTAACAACAAGTTGACCTGACATCATGGTCAGTGTCTGTCTTTGTGCAAGATTTCAATCTGAACCTAAAGAATCTCATTTAAAGTGTGTCAAACGAATATTCAGATACATAAATGGCACAACACACTTAGGAATTTGGTATTCCAAAGGTACTACTTTTGATCTCAGAAGTTATGTAGACTCTGACTATGCTAATAGTCTAACAAATAGGAAAAATACCTCTTGATTTTGTCACTTTCTTGAGAATTCTCTGATTTCTTGGTTTTGCAAGAAACAACATTTTGTGGCATTATCCACAGCTGAAGCAGAATATGGTGCAGCTGGAAGTTGTTGTTCTCAGGTTCTTTACATGAAACAATAACTTCAGGATTATCAAATACTTATTCAATGTGCTAAAATTTTATGTGATAATACTAGTGTTATTAACATATCTAAAAATCTTGTACTGCATTCCCGAACTAAGCATATTCAAATAAGACATCACTTTTTACGGGATCATGTGCAAAATGGAGATGTCGTATTATCTCATATTGGAACAAAAGAACAACTAGCTGACATATTTACTAAAGCCTTACCAAAATACCAGTTTGTTCATTTTCGCAGAGAACATGGGATGTTCTCTAAGACCGATCTGGGATACTTTGATGCTTACCTCTATTTGAGGGAGATATATTTCATGCAACTTTACTCTTTTTGATATTTCAAAAGGGGTAGAAAGTACTATCATTGAAGCATCATAAACTCAAGGGGAGTTTAACACTAAGGGGGAGTCTAAGTGATATTTTATGTACATTCCTTGGTAATACACTCATATCATATGAAACAAGGAACATTAGTACTACATCTCATGCATACATACATCAAAAATAGGGAGATTATTGAACCAATTATCCTCACGTCCCTTACGAGAGTATGTCCCTATTATGAAAGATTTTGATGATTACAAAACTACATTATGTTCATGATATTACTGCACATATGACATATCTAATCTTACTTGAAGGTATCAAAGATTCAATGATGCATGGCAAACAAATTAAAAGATCTTCTTGAAGACCATGATCGTTTGAAGATGTTTATTTGTATGATTAGATTATGATAGGTTGTAGGACCTTCTATGTCATGAGATTCAGCAATATGCATGCCTGCATGTTTTAATCAATCGGTTGCATGATAGATTTAACCTGGTTACATTATGTTTTATCGAGTTTTAATCGAGAAATAAAAAAAAATGTTTTTATAAGAGTCTTTCAGGTCGCTAATGTTTTAGCAGCGCCCTCCTGGACTTGATGAGTTAGGACGCTGATAAAATGTGAGGACACTCAAGGTTGAATTGAAATTATTAATAAGGACGCTTACTTGTTAGTAGTGACCTTTCTTTTATCAACCTTTAAGAATGTCGGACGCTAACTATAATACCCTGTATTTCAGAAAAAAAAAATTATTTGGGCAACGCCCGAACGTTCAGTGCATGCCAGAACGTTCTGGGTGTAATACCCTGTATTTCACAAAAAAAAATAAAATTTTTTTTTTTTTTTTGTGAAATACAGGGTATTACACTAACTTAGTTTCAGCTCGCTAAAATATCTATTTGTCTTTAAATGATTTCTATCTTTAAGGACGCTAATAAGTTATAAATTGAATAAATTATCAAGATGCTACTTGTGTAGGAGCGCCCTAATTTTTATAATCAACTTAAATAACTTTCGGGACGTTTACCGTCCGTCAGAGCACTTAACATTATTTTAAAATTATTTTTAATAGTTCAGGACGCTCACTCTTGAGTAGCGCCCTCGTGTGTCAAAAGTTTTAAAACAAAGCAGGACGTTTACTGTGAAGTAGCGCCCTCATGATTTAAGTCGTTCAATTGTCAAAGTAAGTCAGGACGCTTACTATTTAGTAGCGCACCCACTTCATTGTTCAGTAGGATGCTGATATTTTATGAGCGCCCTCAAAAGAAAAAAACGACAGAAAAGATATTTTGGTTGTTCTGACATTACTGCTATTTCTGTTAACTTTTTCAGAAACGTACGAATACTTTTTAAAACTTTTTAAACGTTCTAAAACCTCGTCAGAGCATTCCTTTTCATGAAAAGATCTGATGATTCAGCTGCTATCGCCGTAATATGCATTAAGCTGAATCGATCCATTTCGGGAAATAATGTTAACGTTAAATTTGAAATAACTTAGAGCGCCAAAAATTATCAAGTCCATTGCGCCTTTGTTATTCCTATAAATATGTGCTGCCTTAAAGCAGAAAAACCACTAACGAAATATGAAACTGATATTCATTCAAAAAGGATTAACAATTTTCGTTTGCGCTAAAACACTCTTTGAAAGTTAGTCTTCTTTCACTTGTGCTTGATCTTACGATCTTTTTGAAAGAAAAACTTCAATTCTTCTGGGTTGATTGATCTTCATCTTTAATATTTCAAAAACCCATTAAAGAAAACAAAAGCTTTTTGAACCTGTTTTTAGCATAAAATTCATCGCACATATTTTGCTGAATATGTGACTACAGAAGACTCAATCCAAAGCTTTGTAAGTATCACTTTGATTCCGAGTAAAGGGAATCATATCTCATTTTGTATTCAGTTTGTGGTGACTGGTAAGTCACTGAGTTAGAGCAAGTGTTGCTCAAAGTTGTAAACGGTCTTTACAGAGTTTGTTTATAATCGCTATAGGCCTTTAGAATGTGATGTGGTTGACCTAGTTTTGTTGAAGGTCTCGCCACAGAAAGGCCAGATGCAGTTTTGAGGTGAAAGGAAACTTATTCCATAATTTGTTGAACTACTTGAAATCCTTAAGAGGATTGGCATATGGACTTGTTCTACCACCTCAGTTTACAAGTATATATAATGTCTTCCACGTGTCCATATTGAGAAAATATTATCTAGACTCAACCTGTATTCGTGATGTAACTCTGTTGCAAGTTGGGGAGGATACCAAATATAAGGAAGAGTTGATACAGATATATGACAAAAAGGTTAAGAAGCTAAAGAAGGAAGAAATTTCATTAGTGAGAGTCAAGTGATAAATTCACAATAATAAGGACCAGATGAGGGAATAATCTCCAAATTTATTCACCAGTACTTGAGATAAATTTCTCCTTATTTTTAATTTCGAGGACGAAATTCTCTAAGTTGGGGAGATTGTAACACTCCATAGTTTTGGTCAAAATTCTACATCGACTTATGCGTATAGCGAGGTATATAATACGTGTATAAGTACGTAAAAGTCATATGAATGTATGTGAATTATGTATGCATGTGTATTTATAAGTATGTCAAATATGTTTAGTGGGTGCAAATTAAAGTATTAACAAAAAAAAAAGAGAAAAACAAAATTTAAGTCAAATAAGGGGAAGTTGGATTATTATATGACCTTAAGGTGCATGGGATGATAAGAAAAAAAAATCTCCCATTTTACTCTTTCTCTCTCCAACAACTTTAAGAAGAAAAAAGAAACAAAGAAAAGGGAAAATGTTATTTCGCGGCAAAATCAATGTTCTGGTAAGTCATTTTCACTCTTTTTTGTCACAAAATTGAACTTTAAGCTACGTGTAAGGTTTTTACCAGTATAAATTTTGATATACGAGGTGTTTTTTGGTGTTTCCAAAAATGAAATTTTGACCCAGTCACTGTTTGACATTGGAGGGCCTTGAAACCTTGTCAAACTCCAGTGAAATTATAGCTTGAGGCCATAGAGTCGTAGATGACTAAATTCCTGAGATTTCAATATCAAGTTTGTAATTTTTGGATATCAATAGATATTTTTAGTAAGTGACTGAAAGAATCCGGTAAATACGACGGATATGGAAATTAATGGAAACGTGGTTGGAGAACCCAGTTTCACTGTTTTCTGTCGTAGATATGTTTTATACGAGTGTAGAAATATTTTATATGATTGTATACAATATTTGGGATGTCTTCATGAAATTTTGTTAGACCGAAATGGAATTTTGAAAATTAATTATTAGCATTGGAAAGTTAAAATTAAATGATTAAAGGACTATAATGAATTCGAAATTTATATGGTGATATGAAATAATTATTTTTACTGTTCTTTGTCATGGAGATACTTAAACTAATTGTAAAACAGTATTGGAAAGTTCTCGCGTATGTATGAGATTCAAATTAGGCTGAAAAATTAGATATGTGAATTGGAAAGTTAATATTAATTTGTGAAATGAATAGGAATAAATGAAATTGATATATATATATATATTATATGGAATGAATGTGACAGGTTGAAACAGTAAGATTTGGATGTAGCGATGGTAATATGACTTAGGTTTGGAAAGTCTTGTACTGTGAGTATTTCTTTACTTAGGTCTTCTTATATGGCATTGTATTATATGAAATTGATTTAAAATGATGTGCATGTTATGATATATTTATTTGATTTAAAATCATGAAATGGTTTTGATGCATAGGAGTATGTCAATGGACGTACCTAAGTCATTGACATGGGAAACATTTCTATGAGTTTAAATCTCAAGGAACAGACTCACAAGATTGACGGTCTTAGTAATCATGGTGGTGCATTCCTAGCATGAGATAAAAGACATAGAAATGGGGTAATTGATAAATGAGTAATTTGAGATCAGTGCACTCCTCATTGGTGCACATGAGGAGCAAACTCACTCAATTACTTAGAAGGAGGAGATGGATATGATTTTCAAATTATATTGCATTTTTTTTAAGAAGAAATTGCATTGAATCATTTATATGTTGAGCATGTATTATATTATTTGATCACTCCATATGTTTGTTTTAATTGCTTGAAATAAACATGTTCTTTATAGATGCATATATGATGTCGTAGTAAGATATCTTCACTGAGCTTGTGGATGCTCACTCTATTTTCTCCAATATTTTAGGTAAAGATTTTAAAGGAAAGAGCAAGGCTCGTGAGGAGTTGTAGACACTTATATTTTCTTGGTTGTATGATTCCTTAGAAAAGTTAGAAACTTTGTATTTTGATGAATGTATATACTATTAACATCTTATTTATATTTTAGTAATTTGGTTGAATGTGCAATTATGGGGTTATAATTATGTGAGTGATTTGGAATAGAGAATCTTAATACAGATATGTGATGGGATGTGGAATGATCATGGATGTTATATGAAATCTAAGGATCACTATAAATTATGTGGATGTGTTATATGCCATGGAAATGGAATGATAATTTATGGAAATTGATTTTTGGTTAATCAGGTGGCGTTTGGACTTGTGAATTTGTTAATTTTATGGGGATATGTTGTCGTAATTCTTGAAAACTTTGGTGTATTAGAAGGCTGACGGAGTATCATGTACGTTTGTGTATGGCGCATGTGGTATTCTGTGTCGGCCGTGACGTCACCTGAGAAGGGGTAGCGACAATTACCCTGTAAACCCTAATTTTCTATCTATTCAACATGGGGTACTTGAATGTGGCCCTCATCTATAACCCCTTCCCCATTTGTTGTAGAAATATTTCGTGCAGGGTCGTTGATGATGCTTTGAACATTACCATCCACCATCTTTTTAGTAATTTTGTTTCTGACTTCCACCTCATTGTACTCTTTTGTGTTATATTATGAAGCCAAAAATAATTATTTTATTATTTTATGTATAAAATTACAATTGTACCCTCATATGAAGTTAGTATATAAACTCAATTATAATTAGGGTTTATGTTAGATGAGATAAATGAGAGGTAAGGAGAATTGTGAAAGAGTGCTCATAGAGTGGCTTTCCATTGTAAATCTCAATTGATAGTGGATTGAGTGTTGGTGCACTCCGTGGACGTAGGGATTTCTTCACGTTAAATCTCGTCTCCGTGTTTTCTCTCTGTGTGTGTTTGCAATTTCTTGGGTTTATTCCCTAACAGCTAATATCAAAGTCAGGTTCGGTAAGGACGCACATATGTCAAGGTAGAGTAAGAGGGTGTGCTCATGGTCGCGAATGGTTCCTTGAGTTCCTCCTTCTCGAGATGATGGCAATAGTTGATCTGACATGGATCGTGATGAAAGTTGGATTTCAGTCTAAGGTGGAGATTTGTTGGATATGTGTGGACTGAAAAATAGTCCCACATTGGATATGAGCAAGTTCATTACATGGAATATAAGTTGGGATCTCACCTTCATTAGTATCGAGGTCTTTTGGAGTAAAACCCTACACCCAGACCCAAAGGTGGTTAAGTTTGGGACAATATCTGTACTAATAGAGATCCAGGCCTGCCCAACAAGTGGTATCAAAACAAATATACATGAAACAACCAGAAGGTTTTGCAGTGGTTGGTAAAGAAAATCTGGTTTGCAAGTGTCACAAAGCCTTTATGGCTTGAAACAGGCTCCTAGACAGTGGTATAAGAAGTTTGATGGTTTCATGCGGAAAAAATGGATTCTTGAAATGCGATGCTGACCATTGTTGTTACTTCAAGACAAATGCTTTTAGCTTCATTATCTTGTTATGTTATGTTGATGAAATGTTAGTAGCTGGTGCAGATTTGGAGGAGATCAACAAATTGAAGAAACAACTGTCCAATGAATTTGAGATGAAGGACTTGGGTGCAGCAAAGCAAATAGTTGGGATGAGGATTAGCAAAGACAAGCAGATGGGCACTTTGCAATTATCTTAGGCAGAGTGTGTTCGTAATCTACTCCAGAGGTTTAGTATGAGTGATCCTAAGCCAGTGAGAACACGACTTGCTAATCATTTCAGATTGTCCAAGAAGTAAAGTCCACAGTCAGATGAGGAGAAAACATACATGGCTAAAAGTTTCATATGCTTTAGATATTGGGAGCTTGATGTATGTTATGGTTTGAATGAGACTAGATATTGCACATGCAGTGGAAGCAGTGAGCAAATTTATGTCAGATTCAGGCAAACAACATTGGGAAACAGTTAAGTAGATACTTAGGTATCTACGAGGTAGTACTGGAAAATATCTATGTTTCAATAGATGCAAATTGAAGTTACAAGGCTTTGTAAATACTGATTTTGCAGGTGAAGTGGATCACAGAAGGAGCACTACAGGATATATGTTCACATTGGGTACTGCAATCATCAGTTGAATTTCTCAGTTGTAAAAGATTAAGGCCTTATCTACAACTGAAGCAGATTATGTGGCTGTGATAGAAGCTAATAAGGAGCTGATTGGGTTACAAGGTTTGTTGGCAGAATAAGGATTCGAGCAGGTTGTGAATGTCCTGCACAGTGATAATCAAAATGCGATACACTTAGCCAAAAATTTAGCATTTCATTCTAGGACCAAGCATGTTGGCCTGAGTTATCATTTCATTAGATCATTGTTTGATGATGGGGTGCTGGTACTAATCAAGATTCAAGGTTGCAAGAATTCAGCTGACATGTTGACCAAAGTAGTTACTACATAGAAACTGAAGTTGTGCGCAGCTTCAGTTGGTCTTCAAGGTTGAAGACGTAACTTTTGAGTGCACCAGTTTCACTAGTCATTGAAGACAGATGTTTAGAAGTGTTTTAGTCTTCAAGTGGGAGAATGTTTGAGTGTAAAGCCTAAAAGGACTATTTGGTCTTCAAGTAGGAGATTGTTATATTATGAAGCCAAAAATAATTATTTTATTATTTTATGTATAAAACTACAATTGTACCCTCATATGAAGTTAGTATATAAACTCAATTATAGTTAGGGTTTTAAGTGAGATGAGATAGATGAAAGGTGAAGAGAATTGTGAGAGAGTGCTCACGGAGTAGCTTCCCATTGTAAAGCTCCATTGATAGTGGATTAAGTGTTGGTGCACTCTGTGGACGTAGGGATTTCTTCAAGTTAAATCTCTTGTCTCATTATTTTCTCTTTGTGTGTGCTTGTGATTTCTTATGTTTATTCCCTAACATTTTGAGGGTGTGCTTGATGTAGTGGGTATCCCTCCTAGTTTCCTTAATCTTTTGAAACCACTAACAAATGATTTAGTGGTTTTTTCTTTCCTCTTGGCAGGTGTTTGCACATCTGCATCTCTCTCTTTTTTGGCCTCTCCCCTCATGTTGAGGGTCCTTCATGTGCTCAAAACTCTTTGCAGTAGTGGTTTTTCTTCTGAGGGCTTCTTTAACCAATATCTCAAATTTTCTTTCTGGTACAGTTGCCTTTTTTGCTTTTGAAGCCTCCGCTACTGCTCTTTCCACCATGGAAGTGGCTCTTGTCTTCCTCTTCTCCATTGTTGGAGACATGGAAACCTTCTTCGTTTGTGCCTCACTGAGCGAAATTCTTCGAGAATGAGGTGATGGGGTACTAGAAGTCTTTTTGCCTCGATAATTGCTTGTATTTGAGCAAACAAAATTTCTTCAATAGACTTCTCTGAATGATAACTTTCTTCTTCTTCACTCTTGTTTCCTTGAGCATCCTTATCTTTTTTCTTCGCTCGGCCCATCATAACCTTATCCTTGAAATCAAGGTAACGAATTTGGACAAATCATAGAAGAATATTATAAAAATTTATTTTATTTTGGTGGGCAAGGATAGTATTTTAGTGAGGTACAAATAGGAGCTCCCTTTTATTATTATAATTATATATTCTATAATTTCTACTTTACTAAAAGTAAATATAAATTGTTCTATTATTATCTTACTAATAAACGAGCGCCTGCTCAACGAAGTAATTCTTTTTTTTTTTTGGTGCTACAACCAAACAAAGTAATGCAAAGGTGCGTACGTACGTAGTTTAAAAAATATGAAATAAATGAAAGAGAATATAATTTATTTAAAAACATCAAAGGATTTTAAAAACATTAAGTGGAGGAAACTATTTCTTTCTAAAAATACTTAATATCTTACTAAAAATAAATATAGATTATTCTAATATACTACTAATAAACGTGCACCTGCGACTGAATTGATGGATTACTTAATAAGATAATATAAAATTGATTACATTGAAATATATTTAAGGAACATCTTTGTTGGAAAAAAAAAAGAAAAAACTATCAAGGAAAATTATTTAAAAGTAATTCAAAATTTTCCTTCAAGAAAGTATTTCAAAATGTGTATATGAAGCATTCTATCAATTTAAACTACAAAAAAAAAAAAAAAGAACAACCATTAAACTTGGATGCACATTACGTTCGTCTTTTTAAAGATATAAAATATATGAAAGACGAGATATTTATTTATTTATTTATTTAGAGTGCTTCGGTCTGTACTCATAGAAAGCACTATTGTTGGAGCAGAATTTAACCAACACCGAATTTGTTGATATGTGAAGGACGTTGGCCCAGATATGTCCAAGAGGGGGATGAATTGGACACTTAGACGATTTAGAAAATAATAACAATGGCAAAGATATAGTGCAGAAAATAAATAAATATGCACAGTCAATTTATAGTGGTTCGGCTACTTGCCTACATTCACTACCTAACCTCCTCAGTTAGGATTTTAACCTTCTCACTAAGGGATTCTCTTATGGATGAGAATCAAACTGTTATACATTTTCTCAACTTCTGGGTGTGAGAACAACCATTACACTGCTCAGCTTACAGGCGTGAGACTAACCTATCTCAACTTACGGGTGTGAGAACTACCGTTTCTCAACTTACGGGTGTGAAAAGACCTAACTTTGTTGAATATAAAATATCAACTCAGTAGTTTATCTAACTACTGTTACAACCTTGATACAGTATACAAAATATGAAATTGAATACAACTGTATCCTATGTACTATCTCTCAAATTACTCTTTCAGCAAGAAGGACATAAGTTAAAACAGTGCTGAACGATTTGAGTGAAAACAGTTCAAAGCTTCAAATAGATTTTCAGATAAAAATAGAATGTTAGCTCAGTATGAAAACCTTTTGAGTACGTAAAGTCTCAAAGAAAACTACTGTGAAAACAGATCGACTTAAACGTTTTGTTGACCAGATGAAAATTCGACTAACTTTCAAAAAGTGTTTTAGCTCTGCGAATTTTCGGTGCTTAACAAATTGTTAAGTGTCTGTATTTATAGACTTATAGAGATGAAGTTGTTCATTTGAATTTGAATTTCAAATATGCACGTTTACTCACAACAGCTAGAATATATCACGATAGTGGCAACTGCACAATTCATGAATATTCTATTTTTTTCTCCAGATACACGAATAAGAAAAGTTGTACAAGACGTGGTTCGTGAATCAAAGAATATCTCTTATAAATACAGGAAATTAATTTTGTATGAAAAGTTGTTCATAAAAGGTGGCAAAAAATATGTACATGTCAAAACAGTAAAAATATCATTTCTGTCATTTTGTTCCTTTGAGGACACTCATAGAATATCAGCGTCCTACAGAACAATGAAGTGAGGGCGCTACTAAGTAGTAAGCGTCCTGACTTGCATTGACAATTAAACGACTTAAAGTATGAGGGTGCTAATTCGCAGTAAGCGTCCTGCTTTGTTTTAAATCGCAAAACATATGACAGCACTACGCAAGAGTAAGCGTCCTGAACTATTAAAAGCAGTTTTAAAGCAATGTTTAAGCGCGTTAATAGACGGTAAGCGTCCTGAAGGTTACTTAAGTTGATTCTAAAGATGAGGGCGCTTCTACACAAGTAGCGTCCTGATAATTCATTCAACTTATAACTTATCAACGTCCTTAAAGATAAAAAGATCTTTCTGCGAGCTAAAACTAAGTCAGCGTCCTGACATTCTCAAAAGTTGATAAGAGAAAGGTCACTACTAACGAGTAAGCGTCCTTATTAAATAGTTCAACTCAACCTTGAGCGTCATAACATTAGCGTCTTGAAAGACTTTTATAGAAGCCTTTTTTTTTAATATCTCAATTAAAGCTCGACAAAATATAATGTTTTTTTAATCAAATCAAATACTTTAGAAATCATAAGGTACGATTAAAATGTTACGATCAAAACATGCAAATGATAAAAATCTTGCTAAGAGTAAGTTGATTGATAAACCTTACAATCTAAGTACTGACAGACTTGGAACTTCATTTTTCTGTTCAATAGGCTTGTGATCTCAGTTTCTTGATCTTGATTCTTGATAAATCTAAAACACTTGACAAGATCATTAGATAGACCAACTAGAGATATTTTGGAATCATCAAAACCTTCAAATCACGGGCTTCATTGAGATAACAAAGGAGATGAGCTGACCAAAAATTGTGAATCGCCGGACTTCAACATAACTTCATCATATAAATTTGAAACTAACGGAAATAAGAAAAAGGCTTTCATGAGGAACACCGGTGTGGTGCCAGCCGAAGGTTCTTCGATGCCCAAGTCAGTGCTGGCTACAATGTGAAATATTGAACAAACTTTAGAATGTGTCTTTTTTCATACCTTTGGAGGAAGAGTAGTAGGCTATTTATAGGAGAAGTCTCCAGGTCGGGGTGGCTAGCCGCCCAATAGCCATGTGTCACTTGTCGATATCTAATTAGTTATTGGTAGGCGTGATGAGCTGTCGAGCTCATCTATTCTGGGATTATAAGTTTTCTTACCCGAAATGAAGTGGAACTCATCTTTGTTCACAGATAGTTATTCATCCCTATTTTGTCGGGATAACTACAATTCTTGTGCACGTCTCTACCCCGGATATTTCGGGATCCTTTTGTGTTGTGTTGTAATACGCCAACATTGGAGGTCGGCCTCGTCCCCACAAGAAACTGAGGTGGTCGAGGTCCGAGCTATCGGTGATTAAGAAATCTCGAATGTTTGCCTCGGGTTCTCCAGTGGGTAGCTCGACTAAGAACGAGATGTCGTATAATTAACTGCTACGCAGATTCATTTTTGATGACCTTCATCAACAACTCGTCTTTGTCGAGCTGTCGGTTGTAAAAATTCCATAATCCGCTGGCCTAACATCGGTTGCTTCGTCGACCTAGTGGACAACACCCGACGCTGAGCTTGTGGTCATTGGTACCTGCCAGATCGTTCTTACAGCACATCTAGGTCGAGTTGATGGTCTAACATTTACCCCCCAAGCCTTCTGGTTTCATCGAAGCCTGGAGGATTCTTGTTTCGGAAGGTCGGTCTTGGTCCCCGTTGCACTAAGCATTCGTGCCAAGCATCGTCATCAGGATTCGTGTTAGGCGACGATGGATGCAATGGTACGGCGAGACGTATCGGCTACTTGGCACGCCATCGTTGGATTTTCCTCCGGATGTCGTTCCCAACATCCAATAAACAGAGCTGGCCGAGGTTCAGCTATATACACGAAACCCTACCATTTGCATTTTCACCCTGAACCCTCTCGTTTTGCAGCTCGGTATATTTCCTGCTCAGCATTCCTTTTTCTTCTTTTATTTTCTAGGTCGGTATAGCCTTTCTTAGGATGTCTTTTGTTCAGCAGTTCATGGCCGACCTGGGGCAATCCTCTTCTAAGGATTCTAACCCCAAACTATCACCTCGCCTCAATGAAGCAATAGCAACACTTTTTTTTTCCGACCCTTCTAAGGAGGAAAGCTCGTCTGGGGCTGTTAAAGTCCTAGATAGGGACCGAGCTATTCTCACCTCACGTTATTCACCCTGAGGTGAGCTTGTACGCGAGGCGCCAAGTACGTCGGGTAGCCGAGTTGAGGAGGGTCTTCTGAACCTTGAGAGGGATGCCTCTAATGACGACGAGGCTGAGGTGGAGAGTGACCAGAATGTGGAGTTTTCCACAGACTTGGTTCGCTGGTCAATTGCCTCGGCCCAGTTAGACTACCTTAGAGCACTTCTAGGCATCTGGAAGTCGGTTTTGATACCCGTCCCCGATCGCGGGGACGTTCTGAGCCGACCTAAAGAGGGTGAGTGCTATTTCAAGGAACCCCATGAGAAGAATGTTCTGATGATTCCAAATAATTCAAGTTTGTGTATCTAATGATCTTGTTAAGTGTTTCAGATTTATCAAGAATTAAGATCAAGGAACAGAGCTCACAAGCCTATTGTATGTCATGATCGAAGTTCCAAGATATTCAACACTTAGAATGTAAAGAATGTCGTTCAAACTACTCTCAGCAAGATTTAATCAATTGCATGTTTTGATCGATATATTTTAAAGGTATTTCAAATGATTTAATTTCTCAATCATTTTAAAGTGTTTGATTTAATCTGAAATTATCGAGATTTTAATCATATTTATCGAGTTTAAATGAGAAATCAAAATTATTTTTAAGTGTCCATCAAGACGCTAATACTTCGTATCAGGACGCATTAGCAGCACCCTCCTAGACTTCATAAGTCAAGATGCTGATGAAACATTAAGACACTGCCTGCATTCAAGGTTGAAACGCACTTATTTACCAGGACGCTTACTTCATCAGTAGCGGCCTCATTTAAGTCAACCTGTGAAGTCAAGACGTTAATCTGGTATCAGCTCACTTATTGTCTTCTGATGTTTTAAATTGTTTTTAAAACATCAGGACGCTTACTTGTTAGTAGCGCCCTCATAAGTTTAAATGTTTTGGTGTTTCAAAGTCAGCAGGATGCTAACTGTGTTTTAGCGCTCTCATAATGTTTAGTCGTTTTAATCTCTAAGTAAGTCAAAACTCTTACGTCTGAGTAGCACCCTCACTTCACAGTTCAGCAAGATGCTTATGGTTCATGAGCGCCATCAAAGAAACAAAACGACAAAGTTGATATTATGCGTTAGGACGCTAATTCAACACTGTCATGGTACTGACACGCACACCTTTTTAGACTACTTTTCGCACAAAAATCTTCTTTTCAGATTTGTTAGAGATATCTTCTGATTCATAAACCACGTCTTTAAGACTTTCCTTATTTGTGAATCTGAAGAGAATTAGAATGTTCATAGAAATTGCAGTTGCCATTTTTGTGAAACATTCTAGTTGTTGTTTGTAAACGTTCTTGTTTGAAATTCAAATTTAAATGAACAACAACTTCATTTCTGCTAATCTATAAATAACAATACTTAAGAATTTTTGAACCACCGAACTGAATAGAAAATTCATTGAGCTAAATACTTTTGAAAGTTAGTCAAGTTTTCCAATTTGATTTCAAAGCTCAAACTGCTTTAGTTTTTCAAAGTGTTTTCTTTGAAATTTAGTGCATTCAAAATATTTTCATACTGAGCTTAATTTCTATTTTTCTTTGAAAATCTATTTGAAAGTTACTGAACTGTTTTCACTCAGATCCTACACTGTTTTAATCGTATATCATTCTTGCTGAACTAGAAATTTGAGAGATAGTTCACACGATACAGTTGTACTTCATTTCACATCTTGTAAATTATTTCAAGTTGTAATAGTACTTATACAAACTCCTGAGTATTATACATTATTTTTTTGTATACTTATAGGTTGTTCTTAAGCCTGCAAGTTGAGTGATTAGGTTAGTCTCACACACGGAACTTGAGATAGGTAGTTCTCTAGCCTGTAAGTTGAGAGGTTTAGGTTGGTCTCAAGCCTACAAGTTGAGCAGTGTATTGGCTGTTCTCACACCAAGAAGTTGAGAAAAGGTGTAACAGTTTGATTGTCACCCATAAGAGAATCCCTTAGTGAAGAGGTTTAGAATCCTAAGTGATGAGGTTAGGTAGTGGAGGTAGGCAAGTAGCCGAACTACTATAAATCTTCTGTGTAAAATTTGTTTATATTTCCACAATTACTTATTGCCATTACTTTATCTTTAATTGTCTAAGTGTCCAATTCACCCCCCTCTTGGACATACCTGGGCCAACAGTGAGGTCGTCTTCTATGTTGACTGGTTCAAACGTGGGGTAACCTTGCCCTTGCCAAAAATAGTGTGTCGGTTTTTTGCCGACTTGGGGGTTGCACAAGGTCAGCTCAACCCCAACGTCTGGAGGGCTTTCCTAAGCTGCATGGTGCTTTGGAAGGAGAAAACGTGGACTGATTACACTTTTGCCGATTTCAAGCTGAATTGTTAGCTGAAGCTTCACCAAGCTTCTCGGGGTGGTATTACGAGGCCAAGTGGCCCGATCCGAATAGGCAACCTCCATTGATAATGAAAAATCCAACCTCGAACAAGGATTGAAAGGACGCCTGGTTCTTTGTTTCACGGAATTGGACAGAAAATGTCGATAGTTTTCCTACGAGCCACACGTACCCAGGTACCGAGCTGACCTTCCTTCCTTCCTTCCTCGTGGTTTTTTTTTTGGGCTCGGCCTCTCACTTTTTGTTTATCGTTGTGCAGCTCATTGGGACAGCCCATACAAGTCTGAAAGCACCAACCTGACGAGATCCGAGGAGATCTATAGAATCCCGTTCACGGTGTGTATATACTTTGAGATCCTAACAGTAGCTCGTATTTTCCGGGCCAGACTCATTCAAACCAAGAATTTTTTCTCCAGATATAAGTGTTGAGTTGGTTCGTTCCTTGTATTTTACTTTGTTTCCTTGTCTTACTAGTCCGTTATTTAGATATTAGTTTTTCCTGCCGACGTGATGGCCCGAACCAAGTCAAGTCATCTCGGCCTGAACTTGGATAAACTCCAAGCGGCCAGCACTGGAGCTTCTATGCTTGATAAGGCTGGTTCAGCCACTAGGCCTTCAGCTCGTCCCCTCACCCATCTGCCTACAGCTCGAGCTAGTGCAAGTTCATCAGCCCCCCACCTCTACTCCTCGGGTTATCGTGGCTAGTCATTCAGCCGGGGCGCAGGACGCGTCAGCTCCGCGAAAAGGAAAGTCTAAAGCGACCAACCCTCCCATAGCTAGTCCTGAGAAGTGTCTTCGGGACCTCGGTCCTCCGGTTACTCAGGTCGTCAGGCTCGACCTTAACCATCGAGAATTTTTAGTCGGGGTCCCGCAACATCAGGTCGAGCTGGCTAAGGATGATGAGCTCAGGGAGAGCCTTTCCAAGGCCATCTCCCAGATCGTCGAGGTGATTTTTGTTTTCCCCCTAACTATTTCTCTTCCTTCGTTGTTGGCAAACTTTCTAATCAGTTGTTTCTTGAATGTTTTAGGGTGTCTTTCATGCGATCCTTGGTTTTCGGAAGTCCGAGGAAATCCTTACCGCAACTTGGCTCACCAACCAGAAGGTTCGTAAAGAGATGTCCTATCAAGTCGAGACGGTAACTACTCGAGCTTCCAAGGCTAAGGCCGATCTATCCCAGCTTGGACGCGAGTTTGAGCTCGTCACCCCTGCTAACGAGGTGCTCAGGGTCAAACATGCAGCAAAGGACGCCGAGCTGGCGAACATTCGATCGAGGAGCGTTGCCAGGTCATGGAACACTTCAAGGCTTCCAAAGAGTATCAAGAGGTCCTTCGTTCGAAGTACGAGGATGGCCAGGTCAACATGCGTGTCGAATTCGCCAAGTACTTTGGCGACAAGGTGGGGAGGGCGAGGCCGAAGAAGAGGAGATCGACGACGAAGCTGAGGGCGCTGGAGTTGGGAAGGTTGGCGAGAAGGCCAAGGAGCAAGTCGGAGGGAACGAGGGCGACCAGGAAGTTGATCGTGGCGATGGTTACATAATTGACCTTGACTCCTCTCCTGCAATTTAGATTTTTGTGTTTTTTTTGTTGTTGTTGTATGTCGTACTCTTTTTTGATGAATGTAAATGAATTTTGTTTCAATATTCCCACTGTATTTAACGTTTTTTTCTTGATTCTTGTTAGCTCGGCCTGGTCAAGCTCACTCTTTTGTGGATTTCTTTTGTTGCTAGGCTCAGGTCTTCTTCCATGACTGAGCTGATTTTTTTGTTGCGTTTGTTTATTGACCTATTCAGCTAGCATCCTGAGCTTTATATGCTGCTGAGATGGTATATGGACTTAGCCAAATTTTGACATAAGTGATGGTATAAGGAGAATATTTCTTACTTCCTGGTGATGATCCGACCTTATGAGCTTAGACCCCAGGGTTTTTAGGTTTTAGCCTCCATCTCGGCGGTAACCCGACTTACTTGTTTAGGGCCCCGAGGTATTTTTAGGGACCTACCCTTCTTCTCGGCGATAATCTGAGCTGACCAGCTAGGATCCCAAGATTTTGTAATATCGTCAACGATAATCTGAGCTAATCAGTTCGAACCTCAAGGCTTTTATGAGGTCTAAGCCTCCTTCCCGGGACTTATCCCAAGGCATTAACTGTTTCCCCTTTGATTGTTGCTTGTTGACCGAAGAGTTAGTTTGTCCAAGACGTTGTCGAAAAAGAAATTACTTTATTTTGTTGTTGTAACAAGGAAATTATTCATGGTTGTGTGAACCAAAAAGAAACAACTACTATACTTTTCCTACTTGCTACTGGTAATAGAACTTCAAGTGCTTTACATTCCAAGGCTTTGCAAATTTCCTTCCATCAAGGTCTTCTAGTTCGTATACTCCAATTCTCGAGGTTGCAATGACTTTATATGGCTCTTCCCAATTAGGGTCGAATGCTCCAACTCCTGCTTCTTTGGTGTTTTTCATCAACTTTCTCAATACCAAGTCACCAATCTTGAAACTTCAAGGTCGGACCTTGTAGTTGTAGTATCTTGAAATCCTCTTTTGATAAGCGGCTAGTCTGACCTGAGATTGCTCTCTCTTCTCCTCTAACAGGTCGAGTTTGGCTTCCTGAGCCTGGGACTTCTTTATCTGATCAAAGTGAGATGTTCCTAGGATTGGGATGTCGAGCTCTATTGGAATTAATGCTTCCATTCCAAAGGCTAGAGAAAAAAGTGTTTCTCTTATCGCCGTCCTCGAGGTTATCCTGTACAACCATAACACTTGGGAAAGATCTTCGGCCTACATTCCTTTTTTTTCCACAATTCTTGCTTTCAGCGTATGCTTGATGATCTTATTTACTGCTTCCACCTACCCATTTTCTTGAGGATGAGCTGGTGTTGAGAAGAAATGGCGGATTCTGAGCTCATCGCAAAATGAACTGAACTTAGAATTATCAAACTGTTTTCTGTTCTCTGATACTATGGTATATGGTAAACCGAACCAACATACAATTGATTGCTAGATGAACTTCGTGGTCTTTTGCTCAGTTATTTGGGCTAAAGGTTCTACTTTAACCCACTTGGTGAACTAATCTACTACTACGATGGCGAACCGCACTTGACTTTTGCAAATTGGCAAAGGCCCAATTAGGTCTACCCCCCACTGAGCGAAAGGCCACTGGCTTTGAATGGGAGTCAAATTCCAGGAGGAGCTCTTATGATTGTAGCATGTCGCAGCTCTTAGCCATTCTCAGTGGGTTGCAGTTGATAGTCGACCAGTAGTATCCTTGGCGGAGTACTTCATAAGCCACAACTTTTTTTCCTGGGTGATTCCCACACACTCCTACATCCACTTCATCCAAGAAGAGCTGAGCTTGTTCCTCCCATAAGTATTTGAGGTACGGAAAGTTGTAGCTGCGTCGGTATAGCTCATCATCGATTATCACATATCTTGCTCCCTGTCGTTGTATCTTCCTAGCAGACACTTTGTCATCTGGGAGCTCTCATGCTTTCAGAAATTTCATAATTGGGTACATCCAGGAAGAGCTGACCTCAGTGAGGCTGACTTGAGCTCTCTCATCTATGCTCCTGTTATGCAGATATTCCACTGGTACTTACAGAACGAGCTCATCCTCAAAGGAAGAGGTGAGCTTTGAGAGTGCATCGGCAAGGGAATTGTCTGCTCACGAGATTTGGATGACCTCATACTCTTCAAACTTGGTCAACAGCTTTTTCACCATTTCCAAGTAAGCTTGCATGCAATCATCCTTTGCTTGATATTCTGCAGTGACCTGGCTTGCTACTAGCTGCAAATCACAACATATTGCCACCTTGCATACCCATCAGTGAGCATCATCCAAAGCCCTACTAGAAGAGCTTCATATTCAGACTCATTACTCGACGCGAGAAGCCACAACAAAGAGCTGCTAGGTGTTTCTCTCCCTTCGAAGAAATTAACACAATGTCGGCTCCATTCCCCTGTTTGGATGATGATCCATCGACAAACAGCTTCCACGTTAGCTCTAGCTCAACATTGATACCATCTTCTTCCCACTGTAATGAGAATTCTTTTACAAAATCTACTACTGCCTGACCTTTAATTGAGGTCCTCGGCTGGTACTCGATGTCGAATTCGCTAAGCTTGACGGTTCACTTTGCCAGCCTTCTAGAAGTCTTCGGCTTCTACAATATTTGTCGCAACTATTGTTATGTGAGTACCACCAGCGTATGTGCCTGGAAATATGGTCTTAGCTTCTAAGCCGAGGTGATTAGGGCAAGGGCGAGCTTCTCCATCTCAGTGTACCTTGTTTCTGCATCGATGAGGGATTTACTCACATAATAGATGGGATTTTGAACACCTTGCACCTCTCTGCAAGGGCAGAGCTTACAACTGTGTCCGAAATGGACAAATAGATGAAGAGCTTTTCTCCTAGAATGGACTTTGACAATAATAGGGATGAGCTAAGGTAGGTCTTCAACTTTTGGAAAGCTCGTTCACATTCGACAGCTAATACGGTAAATTTAGATTCGCAAGTATACAAATATCAAGTTATAATAACAAGATGAGTCGGGTTATCGTCCTCAGGGAAAAGTAATTTTACTAATATAAATGCCCAAAACTTGATATTCGTACACTTGCAAAATTTTATCTAGGTGATCAAAATGGATGGTTTAATGTGCTGGAATATAAATTGAACAATTTATAACGAATTAGTGCAAAATTAATTGAAAATGGGTATAAATCAATGAATGAAAACTCTAGAGGATTGAAATCATTATGTTTTATTTTATGAGTTTCAAAAGATTGTGTTATTGATGGCGGACAAAATGAGGTATGTTCGACCCTGTTCAAATGGACAAACCACCTCTGTTCGTCATATTAGGATCGGGTAGTCTGCTCTATGTGCGACCTGTCAAGGGCGAACAGAAAAGGTCTTGTTAGGCACCCAAGAGGGAGGTGAATTGGGTGTTTTGGCCAATTTAAATAATTATTAATTCATATTTTATGTTCTTTTAATTAGTTGAGGCATTTTAACTAATATAGATCATGAATAATAGTAAAATGCAGAAAATAAATACAAGGAGACAAAGATTTTTACGTGGTTCAGAAAGCTTTTTTCTACTCCAAGCTTAGAGAAACCTTTTCTAGGATTCCACTATCTCTGATTTAATTCACGGGTGTGAATCAAAGCATTATACATGCATTTTTACAAGTTCAAGGCAAACCTATTATTTTACAGGCTTAGGATGAACCTACAACATCCTTTTACGGGATAAGGATGAACCGACAATATCCTTTTACAGGATAAGGATGAACCAAACTTTGATTCCAATCGTGGAATCTCAAGTGAACCACAATCACTTGACTTGATTTGTTCAAACTAGAAAAAAATCAAGAAGAGTAACAAAGAAATGATTATCTTGTTCTAAATGCTTAGAACAAGTACAATGAAGTACAATGATACAAATAACCTCAAAAATAATGATGATCAAGAAAGGTTGTTCCTTACCGAAATAACCTTGAAATACTTACATAGCACAATAGTTTCTTCCAGATTAAACAACCACATGTTTGAAATTAATGCACAGTTGAAAATAGTATGGAAGAAAATCTCTTCAATTCGATCCAAAAACAAGATATGTAATGAAGCTCGTGATCGTGAACAACTTTAATAAAATACGTGTGTTCAAAAACTCAGTAAAACATCATGAAGTGCATAGGTTCTTGTTAGCTCCAATGGCGGTTGCCTCTTTGTTAGCTCAGTTGCAGAGAGAAATATTGGAGAATCAAATAATAAAAGTTCTTGTTATTAGAGTAGGGTTTAATTATTGTTTATATAGAAAACCAATTTCTAAAACCCTAAACCTATCATCAATGAGCAAGATTAAAAGATTTAAACTTGTATTAACGTGAATCAACGACCCGCAATGAATGCTCCAGATTAAAACTTGAATTATTGCAAAAACAGGAATTTGTTAGTGGAGTGCGCTCCATAAAATCCAAAAACAATTTGTTCACCTACTGAAACGCGTTTCACACGGCTGAACGCGTTCCACAAGACCCGAGACCAAAACACAGTGTTTTGGGTCTGACCTATTGTAACATGTTTTACACTGCTAAATCGCATTCTACAAGACCCGAGAACACTTGACCACTTTTGCCCTTGCCTAAAATGCATTTCTCCCTGTTGCATTATGTTCCAGCATGTCCGAGGCAAAATAGGTGTGTTTTGACTATTGGAGTGTGTTCCCACAGTGAGGAATGCATTCCACAGGTTCTTGGGAAACGTGTGCATGTCAAGAATATAATTCTTGAACATGTCTTAGTTCCATAAATGATAAATCAATGAAAACAAACATGGAACATGTTTTTTAAACTTAAAATAGATTTGTAAACATGAGTTTGTGCAATAAGGTGTCAAGGAGTGAGTTCCTTCAGGAAGGAGTGCATTCTTTGAGTTTTTGCACATATGATAATGTCATTTTTGGAAACATGCAATATGATCACTTTAATATAAATATGATAGGAAAACATGTATGATTATGATTGCATAAATAATAACCCGAAAACCTATTGAATCGAGAAACTGAAAAATCATGAAAACGACAAATATAAAACAATGAAAATCGAAAACCGAATACATAAAGAGATTTAAGAAAAATCGATCGAAAATTAAGTGTTTGATCAAACTAAGAAAAAACCTACCACCTAAAAGAGTCTAAGCAATTACAATATAAAGATTTTCATTACAACCCATTGCTTGAGTCTCTGGTTGACTTTGGTTGACTTCTTATTGACTTTAGTTGACTGTCCACTTTGCTTGTACTTCATGCAAGCCAAATATGTCCTCTTGACTTCAACTTGATAAATTACTGATCTTGAACAAGCTCGAGTCTTGCATTGGCCTTAATCTTGATCTTGGGTGCTGAAATATACTCAATACAACCATTAACACCTGTTGGCCCAGATGTGTCTAAGAGGAGGGTGAATTGGACACTTAGCAGATTTTAACATTTCTTTAAAATGTTTAAAGTAATGAAAGTGGAGTAAACTAAGTATGGTAAATTAAACACAGTAACAGTAATGAATACAAGACACACAAGATTTAGAGTGGTCGGGCCTTGCTTACATCCGCTACCAAACTTCCTCAGTTAGGATTTGTCCAAACTCCACTAAAAATCTTTTTACGGGTGAAGATCAAACCATTACACCTTCTCAATTTACGGGCTTGAGAAGTTAGGGTGAGAACACTAGTTACAAATCAAGCAACAATTGTTCTAAACCAGTGACTAAACAGTCACCAATACCAAGGTACAAGATGAGATATATTTCCTTTTACTTAGAATCAAAGTGATACATACAAAGCTTTGGATTGAACCTTCTGTCACCACAGATTCAACAAAATATGTATGATGAAGTGCAGCTGAAAATAAGTTCAAAAAGTTTTCTTCTTCTTCGATGGATTTTTGAAAAGATATGAATGAAGATCAACTAATCAAAAAGATTTAACGTATTTCAAAATTGATCGAGAGTTTAAAGCAACGAGTAGAAGTATAGCTTTCAAGAGTATTTGCACAAGTGAAAATTATTTAAAGATTTGAGGACAGGCTATCAATTTTCTCGTTGATTCGTATGTTTAAATCTGCTCTAAGACAACATATAAATCTATGCAGATAGCAATGGCGTAATGGACTTGAACTTTTCAAGTATCATTTTGGCGCACAAAGCTATTTCAAACAACAGACACATTCTTTCCCCAAAAGGATTGATTTAGTTTGTGCAATTACGGCGACGACGCCTAAATCTTCTGATTATTCATGAAAATAAAATGTTTTGATAAACTATTAGAAAGTTCTAAAAAGATTCAAAAAGTTTAGAAAAAGGTTTTGATCAGTTCTGAAAAGTGTATTAGAAAAAGTGCAAGTAGCACTTTTATGACATTGTTGGATTAGCGTCCTGATTTTGCAATCAGCGTCCTGACGCGTAAAGCCAACTTTGTCATTTTGTTCCTTGAGGATGCTTATAGATTGTAAGCGTCCTGCTGAACTGTGAAGTGAGGACGCTACTGGAACGTAAGCGTCCTGACATAACGTTTAAAATCGAATATAGTTGTGAGGGCACTATTTAAAGATAAGCATCCTAACTTGTTTTTGAAACACTTAAAATCACAAGGGCGCTACAAATGACGTAAGCGTCCTAGCATTCAAAGAATGAAAACATAAGGGCACTACTATAGACGTAAACGTCCAGATGTTTAAAACTTTTAAAACGACTAAAAACATAAGGGCGCTACTGGACTGTCAGCGTCCTGATGTTTAAAAACGATCAGCGAGCTGGTGTTAAATCATCGTCCTGATAAGTTCCTTGGTTGATTCAATAAGGGCGTTATTGACAAAGTAAGCGTCCTGAAAGATATGAACTTTTCAACCTTGAACATTATCAACGTCCTAATGTATGATCAGAGTCCTGACTTACTAAGTCGAGGAGGGGGTTGCTGAGACATTAGCGTCCTGATAAACACATTAGCGTCCTGATGGACACTATAAAACAGTCTTGGTATGTTTGAATAAAATCTATTATAAAAAGTTCATTATAAGTGATCGAAAAATACTTTAAAATTAAATCAACTAAACCATGCAACCATGCATATTACTAAATCATCTGATAAAGAGGTTCTACAACCTAAACACAAGCTAATAGCACACAGATATGTCTTCGAACGATCAAGGTCTTCAAATTGATTTTAATAGCTCTTTCCCCATGCATTATTGATTCTTCAAGTGAGCTTTCATGTGAGATTAGATGTATCGTCCGTACCTTAGGATGATGTTAATTTGACCCGTAGAGTACCCTATACGTATGCGTATACGTATTTGATGCTCGAAGCATGTTGGCTCGAGTGTCTTTGCATCCTTGTAAGTTTTTTAATGTGTGCGTAAATTTTTGGAATGATCGGAGACCCGTTCAACGTCGAAACATGTCGAAAAAGGTGTTTTGGATCAGTGAAGCTCGCACCATGAAGGAAGAAATTTTTGTCACTGATTACATTAATACCATGATCTACCAGATTCGTGGTCCGATTGAGCTGAAATTTGGTAAGAACACTCCAAACACTGTTTCTCGGATTTATGGATTTTCTTGTGCAGTTTTGATCAAACTGTTGGATTTTACTATCCTACCATTGGATTGAGCTGAAATTTTATCAGAAGGTTGGTAACTGACTCATAGAAATGTGGAACGGTTAAGATGTTACATTGGTAAATCATTTGCAAGAAATTGATTATCTAAGTGCGAATAATTGTAGCAGGAAAACTGTTTATTTATTTAAGTGGTTTTTTTCTTGTGGGCAAAAAATCTTCTATAAAAGCAACCAACACTTCGATTTCAGCTCACTTGCTCATTTTTCACTTAGAAAAGAGGGAAGAGAGCTTGGAGAAGAAGAAAAGAAGGGGAAAGGAGAAAAGGTAGAGAAAGCTAGGGTTTTGGGTGATTCTTGCCCAAATCTTCTCCTAAAGTAATCATTCTTTCTCATTTTCTTGCATTAATCTCTTTTTTTCATGTATGCAAGCTTTCTTTTGACCTAGAACAACACCTAAGATGTGTTTCCACACTTGAATCCCGAAATTTAAGGAGGGTGGTGGAAGAACACATTTAGGAGTTGGGTCTTGCATGTCATATATGTTTGATTAGAGGCTATTAGGAACCCATTGATGGTAAAACCCCCAATTTTTAGTAAGAAATTTGTAGGGTTATGTGTATTGACCTAAACCTAGGTTTTGGACTTAGGGTTTTCCATTAGGCTTGCATGTGATATATGTTGAATAGATGGGTAAATGTGGATGTTGGGTAGTCCAATTTACTGATTTTGATTAGTGGAAAACCTAAGTGTAGTGTAATTTTAGCCTGGGCCATGTGATTTGTGAATTTGCCATGAATTTAGGGATTTTTCCAAATTTGGGAATTTTGACCTAATTGATGTCAATTGATGAAATTGACATGAAATTAGTCTAATTAACTATATTTAGGATTGAATGCATGGTATATTGTTGATTGGGTCATGGGGAACAACCTATTGTATTCATTTGGGCTAAATATGGGTTAATTGGATATTAAGTGGTTGAATTGGGCAATATGGATTTGCTCATGGGTATGACCATTCTAAAATCTAAATTGGTTATGGAGTTGGGTTTAAAACATGGTTGTATGGCATACTATGGACTGATTTTTAGTGTTGTATGAATAATCTAAGTAACCCAAATAGGCCAATTGGGGATTGAGGTGCATTGGGGTGATTTGTGGCATTTTAGTGCTTTTTTTTTTTATTGGATTGGATTGGCTAAGTCTAGCCAATCAAGTTGTGAGTGTTCCTTTACTTGTTGGTTTCTATATGTGGCATTGTAGTATAAAATGTTTTAAATGCTTACTTAATGTAGTATGCACGCTTTAATGATTCATGAAATGTATTTGAGCATAGTCCAGTTGGGTTAACAATTGAGTTGTGTTGCATCTCCTAAGCATGGGATTCTTATGAAATTCCATTCGCCGAACGGGGGTCCTCAATTGTGGAACTTGCAGAGGGTTCCAATTGTAGGTGTAGACGGGATCTCCTTAGGGATTGTATCCCGGTGACATGCCCGATCCATGGAATTCCTATTAGATACGGGTAAGAGGTCGATCGAGCTATGGGTGTCGCGCACTCAGTCTTTTGGATTGACACATACTCGGGAGGTATTTAGGATTGCATGTGCATGTTTAGAAAATGATATGCATTGTCTTGATTATGACATGATGCATTATATTTGACATGTATGTAATCTTGTATATCACATGATAACTTAAACTGTTTTAATGATCTCACAATGTTTTATTTATATGCATATATATGTTGTCACTTGTATAGAACATTCACTGAGCTTGTTGTAACTCACCCCTCATTTTTTTCATTTCAGGTTCGAATAGGAAGGGGAATGGGAAAGCTTAGCTGCGGAACATTTTCCTGTATTTTGTTGATGTAGGTGTTTTAGTACTTTTCCACATTTTGATAATTTGTATTGTATAACACCTAATGCTTATACTTAACACTTTGATAGGTTGTATTTATGGTTAAGTATGATTTTGTATATTTTGGACATTATGTACTTCGGATAAAAAAAAAATTATGGTTGTCATTTTTGGGATTGTATTCTTATATTGATGATCTTGTTTATGTCCATGTGTTTGATATTGTTTATTGCGATTATTTGTGTGTTAGATAAGGCTTACAAGATTCTGTGTATATCGAGGGAGAATATACCCGGGGTTCTGCGCCGGTCATGACATCAAAAATAGTGGATCGTGACAACTTTGTTATCAGAGAGAGTGTTTTAGGTTTAAAAACCTTAAAAAGAATAAAAGACTTATATGATATTATATTTGCTTTTATGCGTAGTTATCTTAGGGATAACAACTCTCGTGGATTGTGATTCTGATGGACTTTCCCTTATTTGTGAATTTCAGATTTACAAGAGAGGGAAGACAAAATCAACCATGGATCCGGATGAGCGCTTTAGGCAGATTGAAGCCTTACTTGCTGCTCAGACCCAGATTCAGCAGCAGCTGAATCAGATTCTAGCACTGCTTGCCCAGGTTCAGGTACACAAACAACCACAGCAGGGTGTTCCAGTTGAGCGGGAGCACAGCAGTGTTGGCATGGCTATAGGTGATAGAGCTAAACCAACTAAGGTTCATGCCGATGTTCAGGCTGAGGCTGTGGGGATTCCAGAACAGAGGTTTGAGTTAGAGAGGTGCTAGAGAGTCATGAAGGCCCTCCGGATCAGAGGCCCGACGGAGTTTACTGGAGGCCTTTGCATTAAGACAGCTGAGAGATGGATCAGGACGATGGAGACCATCTTTGGTGACATGCGGGCTTCTGAGGCCGACAAAGTGAGGTTGGCCAGATTTAAGCTCGTCGAGAAGGCTGATGATCGGTGGTTGAGACTTGACCGCATAGTCGATGAGATCCAGACTTGGGCCAGGTTTAAAGAGCTTTTTTATGAGGAGTTCTACCCGAGGTCAGACCTGTTAACTTATGAGGTTCATCACTTAGCTCGTCCCTAAATATACTGTGATAAAGTATGTTTTGATGATCGCAAACAAAGTATTTTTTCGGTGCTAAACGTGCGTGTATCAAGATTTCATCAAAGCACCTAAGGAAAGCAAAGAGTCAAGGAATGACTCGATCAAGGAACTCAAAGATCACATCCAACGGTCAAGTTCGTTTCAATCAAAAGGACTTCAACGATCACATCCAAAGGTCAAGTTCGTTTTAATCAAAAGGATTTCAACAATCACATCATGATTTCAAGATCACTTCACTCGAACGATTCGATCAAGCTTCAAGATACATCTCTCGATCAATGTTCAAGTCATTCAACTCCTCGCAACACTCTTATTGAAGATCTCATAATGAAGAGTTGGATTTAACGGTTATGAGAAATGAGAAATACACAAAGTATTTAAGGTATATCTTTCTCTAATCGTTATTGTTCAAAATATTTTTCAAAACCATGCATAACTCATATACATATGTTTGTCTAATTTGCATGTTTTGATTTCCTATTTTACAGTATTGCAAATGATCTAATATTATATATTTAATTTGAAATCTACCGAGTTTTTATTCGCATTTATCGTATATTTTATCGCTAGTCAAAATTATTTTTAAAGAGTCTTTCAGGACGTTAATGAAATAGCATCGCTCTCCTAAACTTGATAAGTCAGGACGCTGAAAGTTCATTAGGAAGCTAATAACGTTCAAGGTTGAATTGAACTGATTTCTCAGGACGCTTACTTGTATTGTAGCTACCTCTTTTATTAGTCAACCTCTAAAGTTGTCAGGAAGCTGACTTAGCATCAGCTCATTGAAAGATGTCTTAAGTTCTTCAAAATATGTATCTTTGAGGACGCTGATAGTTATAAGTTGAACAATCTATCAGGACGCTATCTGGATAGAAGTGCCATCACCTTTAGGAATCAACTTAGTAACTTTCAGGACACTGATTTTCCCTCAGCATGCTTTTGTCTTTGTTTAACTGGTAGGACGCTTACATAGTTGTAACGCCTTCATATTCTGTTTTTATGTTTTAAACTAGCAGGACGCTTAGTCGGATAGTAGCGCCCTCATGTACTTAACTATTTTAACACATAATAGGATGTTAACTGTGCATTAGCGCCCTCAAGGTTAAGTCGTTTAAGTGTCAAAGTAAGTCAGGACACTTACGAGTAAGTAGCGCCCTCACTTAAGTGTTCAGCAGGACGCTTATACGTAATGAGCGCCCTCAAGGAACAAAACGACAATGTTGACATTATGCGTTAGGACACTGATTATGGAATTAGGACGCTAATTCAACAACAGTCACTGTTCGAACAAGTACACTACGTAAGTTTACTTTTTTAGAAAGGACCTTTGCACAGGGTCCTTTTTAGACTTATCAGAAAAGAATATTCTCTTATACATGAATTAAGTTTTTCTAAAACTTTTCTTTTTCATGAAAACTGAAAAGAACCAGAATGTTAGTGAAAATTGCAGTTGCAATTTTCATACAACGTTCTAGCTGTTGTGTCTAAATGTTCATATTATTTGAACTTCAAATGTTTAACGGCTATGTCCCACTAAGTCTATAAATACCAACACTTAGGATCAAACAACTCGCCAATCATTTTGTATTGTGCCAATACTTTTCGAAAGTTAGTCTGTGTCCAAATGAATTTCATTTTCTAATCTTTCAAAGTATTTTTCACTGATACCTTTACGATTACAATAGATTTTCATATTAAGCTTCAATTATACTTTATCTTTGAAAATCTATCTTATTGGTATCAACTCAAATTCTCAGCACTTGTTTATATTTGGTATCATTCTTGCTGGAGATAGAATTTGAGAAATAAGCAGTTGTACTTGATTTCATATCTTAAGTATTGTATTGAACTATATCAGTAATTGCGTTAACTACTGATCATTGAACCAGAAGTTTTCATACTTATATTTAATATCTATTTTGAAAATTGTCTGTGTCTTTGATTTACACCAGTCCTTCGTTTTATACGTCAATGTTTATTTGGTATATTTATTTTTGAAGAAGCATTGATTTTCATATCATATCATTCATACTTTTCGAAATTGTACTTGTGCAACACCAAACATTAAAAAGTAAAGGACTAAAAATGTATTTCAACTTAGCATTACCTATTTCATATTTCATATCTTTGTAATGCTATGTACTGAGCTTAATTGTAAAGTGTTCTACTACGTTAGAACCAACCAACATCTCAGTGTTGTAATGCTGGTGTGTTTCTGGACTGAAACAACCAGGACAAGTGAATGACGTTCACTTAATGATATCAGGATTGAAATCATGAAGGTTATCTCTGAACTTGTAAAAGAGAAACAATTCATCCTCATCCTGTAAAAGGATAGTTGTGTCCTTAACCTGAAAAATGATAGGTTATCTCTTAACCTGTAAAAGGGAAAAAGGTACATCCTCACCTGCAAGTAGGAAACCGGTTCATCCTCATCCCGTAAAAGGATAGGTGCGTCCTTAACCTGTAAAAGGATAGGTTATCTCGTAACCTGTAAAAGAGAAACGGTTGTTCCTTATCCCATAAAAGGTTCACGATTTTACCTTATCCCGTAAAAGGAAAATGGTTCTTTCTTATCCCGTAAAAGGAACATGAGTTTTTTTCTCATCCCGGAAAAAGGAAATACGGTTCATCCTTAACCCATAAAAGGATAAGTTTGTCTTTAACCTGTAAAAGGGCAGTTGTAATGATTTGGTTCTCACCCGTAAGAGAATCAGTTAGTGGATTGAGAAAATCCTAATCGCGAGATTAGGTAGTGGACGTAGGCTTGACCGAACCACTATAAATCTTTGTGTCACACGTTTGCAATTTAGTTTGTGTTCTATTTTGCATCCAATTCCAATATACTCATGTACATCACTAAGTTATTGGAAGATAATTTTAAAATTGACCATCGCATCCAATTCACCCCTCTCTTTCGTGGACTAACAAGAGCGTGATCAGAGGAGGATCGAGTTCATGCACCTGACTCAGGGCAATCGGTCAGTGAGGGAGTGCGAGCAGGAGTTTAACCGCTTAGCACTCTTCGCTTCTGCGATGGTGTCGACTGATTACCTTCGCATGCAGAAGATACAAGATGGGTTTCGTGACCATATTCATCAGGGTTTAGCACTTGCAGGCATACATACTTATGCTCAGGCGATGATGCAGGTCGCTGACTTTGAGACTACAAAGGCTAGCTCTTGAATTTGGACATCAGTCACAGTACAAGCACTTGCAACTCTTTCAGTTCAGACACGGCCAGCGGGGTCAGAGGATAAGTACTATGATAAGAAGAGCCAAAAATTCAAGAACAAGAGACAGATATATGGTGGCAGCTGGTATGAGGCATCAGTAGCCTCCGCCCCAGTGACAGCTGCACCACCACTTCCAGGCCAGAATATGCAGACTTCAGGCCGGCCCCAGCAGCAGCAAAGTTTTGTGAGGCATAGTGGACGACAGACAGTCGGAGTAGAGTCGCAAGCTGCATCTTCAGCACCTGGGGCACCGAGACCGATTGTTTGTTTCGAGTGCGGGGTTCAGGGGCACAGGAGGTATGAGCGTCTTCTACACAATTCAAACTTATGCCAGTTGCTACCAGGGAGCAGGCCAGAACAATTACACAGGCAGATCTAGAGGCTAGTAAGCAATTAATGGAAGGAACAATCAATATTTGTCATTCTTTGATGTATGTCTTGATTGATGTTGGCTCTACTCTGTCGTTTATTTCTGGTAGTGTGGTAGATAAATTGAGACTATCGCCTATTAGGACTAGTACTCCGTTGATTTTGAGTACGGCGGCCAGTGAGAGGATTTACCCTAACATGGTATGTGTGGGATGTATTGTTAGATTTGAGGGCCATTAGATGTCTGTCGACCTTAGAGTCTTAGAGTTCTCAAGTTTGATGCCATATTGGGAATGGATTGGCTGGCAGCGTATCACGCTCACATTGATTGCTTCGGCAAGAGGGTTGTCTTTCAGATACCCGGACAACCAGTCTTTATTTTTTGAGGCATGACTGCATTGAGACCACCTACCCAGGGTAAATTAGCCACTGATGATGAGGTTGCTACGATGGCTAGTTTGAGGCTAGTGGATGATGTGGGGCAGGGTGTTCTGTTAGCAGACATTCCTGTAGTCTGAGTACCCAAAGGTTTTTTTTTGATGAGTTACCTGGCTTACCGCCTAAGCGAGAGGTAGACTTTATCATTAAGCTGATGCCCGGGATAAAATCAATTTCCATTCCACCGTATCGTATGGCACCAAAAGATTTGAATGAACTCAGAGCCCAGCTAGATGAGCTGATGGGCAAGGGATTCATTTCCCCTAATATGTCACCTTGGGGAGCACCTGTGTTCTTCAAGAAGAAGGACAGGAGTCTTCGATTGTGTATAGACTACCGCCAGCTAAATAAGGTGGCTGTGAAGAACAAGTATTCGCTTCCTCGCATTGATGACTTGTTTGACCAACTGATTGGGGACAAGTTCTTTTCGAAGATTAACTTGAGGTAAGGGTACCATCAGTTGAGGATTAGAGATGAGGATGTTCTGAAGACTGCTTTCTGGACGAGGTATGGACATTACGGGTTCTTGGTGATGCCTTTCAGGTTGACTAATGCACCAGTTATGTTCATGGATCTGATGCAGAAAGTGTTCAGACCGTACCTTGACCAGTTCATTATAGTCTTCATTGATGATATCCTAGTCTATTCTAAGACTAGAGAGGATCATGAACGTCATCTCAGAGTTACATTGCAGACATTGTTAAAGCATAGGTTGTATGCCAAGCTGAGCAAGTATGACTTCTGGATGACCGAGGTAAAATTCTTGGCTTATGTGGTTATTGTAGAGGGTATCTCAATTGATTCTGCTAAGGTTGAGGCGGTCATTGATTGGCAAAGACCTACCACGGTGACCGAGATTTGTAGCTTTCTGGGTTTGGCTTGCTATTACAAGATGTTCGTGAAAGACTTTTCCACCATAGCCGCACCAATGACTAAGCTGACTCAGAAGAATATGGCCTTCACGTGGTCGGATGCCTGTGAAAAAGCTTTAAGTGAGTTGAAACAAAGGTTGACTACAACTCTAGCGTTGATTCTTTCAGAGCCTGGAGAGAGTTGGTGATTTATACAGATGCATCACTCTTGGGTCTGGGATGTGTGCTGATGCAGGAGGGTCGAGTGGTTGCATATGCATCTAGACCGCTTAAGGTGCATGAGCACAATTACCATGTGCATGATTTGGAGCTGGCAGCTATTGTGTTTGCACTAAAGTTATGGATTGAGGTTTACTTTGGTTTCTGATCATAAGAGTTTGAAGTATCTCTTTGATCAGAAGGAGCTGAGTATGCGGCAGAGGAGATGGCTTGAGTTGCTTAAGGATTATGATTTCTCTTTGGAATATCATTTTGGCAAAGCCAATGTTGTGGCTGACGCATTGAGCCGTAGACGAGCAGAGACTCGAGTGGTTGCTTTTCAGATGGCCCAGCAGTGGCATTTACTTGAGAGAGTAACGATGACGAGTATACTCTCGGACGCACCACGTTCTGAGATATGTGCTCAGATGCACGTGCAGCTTGCTGATGCCCATATTCAGAGGGTTAGAGATCTACAGATGCATTGTCCGAATTTTAACATGTACTGTAGATATGCAAACAGTGTTGCCAGGTCTATTGGCAGAGAGGTTCAGATGATGTGATGCAGTATAGAGGGAGACTATGAATCCCATATGATGCTAAGTTGTGAACTGAGTTACTTCGGGAGGCGCACAGGTCTCAATATACTATTCATCCAAGGGCTACCAAGATGTATTACGACATGAAGAGGTCTGTGTGGTGGCATGAGATGAAGAAGAGTATAGTTGAGTACGTACAGAGATGTGAGGTGTGCCAGGAGGTAAAGTTGAACACTGGAAGCCTGGAGATCAGATGCAACTGTTACTCATACCTGAGTGGAAATGAGAGCACATTACGATGGATTTCATCATGGGATTGTCGAGGTCTCAGGGCAGATTTGATGTCATTTGGGTTGTGGTCGATAGATTGACCAAGAATGCACACTTTCGTCCTATGAGCGTCAGGGACTCTATCGACAGACTGACCAGATTATATGTGGGAGAGATCATGAGACTTCATCGAGTGCCCTTGTCTATCGTGTCGGATCGAGATCCACGATTTACATCGAGGTTTTGGTAGGCTTTGCAGACCCGATTTGGGACTCATTTTCAACTTAGTACAGCATTTCACCCCCAGACCGATAGTCAGACCGAGAGAGTGATTCAGATGCTGAAGGATATGCTCAGGTCTTGCATTTTAGAGTTTGGCGGGGGTTGGGGTGAGCATTTTCCCTTGTGTGAGTTTGCTTACAACAACAGTATCAGGCGAGCATCGGTATGGCACTGTATGAGGCTTTCTATGGAAGACCCTGTAGATCACCATCTTGTTGGTACAAGGTGGGCGATACACAGTTATGGAACCTTGATTCAGTTGTTGAGCTGATAGAGAAAGTCAAGCTGATTCTGCAGAGGCTGAAGTTTGCTCAGGACAGGTAGAAGAGTTATTATGATAATAGGCATAAGCCGTTAGAGTTTCCAGTGGAAGACCTAGTTTTGCTTAAGGTCTCGCCACTCAAGGGTTAGATGAGGTTCGGCGTCAGAGGGAAACTTGCCCCTAGGTTCATTGGACCATTCCAGATTGTTGAGAGGATTGGACCGGTAGTACAGATTAGCTCTACCACCTCAGCTCGAGTGTGTTCATGATGTGTTCCATGTATCGATGCTGAGGAAGTTTAATGAGGATCCATCGAAAGAGTCTTATCCTGATCCAACTCGTATGCTTAATGTGAGTCATCTGCAAGTTGGGGAGGATGCGACTTATGAGGAGTTGCCGATCCAGATTGTGGCTCGTTGAGTTCAGAAACTGAGGAATAAAGAGATCCCGCTTGTACGAGTCAAATGAAAATTCAACAATAATGAAGAGCAAACCTGGGAGCGTGAGGACCAGATGAGGGAGCAGCTCCCCGATCTTTTTACCAACTGAAGTTAGTTCTCTTGCTTTTATTTTGAGGACAAAATTACTTAAGTTGGGGAGAATTGTAACGCCCATACCTTAGGATGACGTCATTTTGACCCGTAGAGTACCAGTATACATTTGATCCTTGACGCGTGTTGGTTCGAGTGTCTTTGCATCCTTATAAGTTTTTTAATGTGTGTGTAATGTTTCGAAATGATCGGAGACCTGGTCAACGTTGAAACATGTAAAAAACGGTGTTTTGGATTAGTGGAGCTCGCTCCATGAAGGAAAAAAATTTTGTCACTGATTACATCAAAGGCATGATCTCCTAGATCCGTGGTCCGATTGAGCTGGAAGCTTTTCAACTTATTCTTCTCTGATGGATATTCATTATAATCGGTGAAGATCTTGATCGGAGTTGTCTACTGTGAAATATAGGACTCCAAACACTATTTCTCAGATTTTCAGATTTTCTTGCGCAGTTTTGATCAAATGGATGGATCTCACAATCCAACCAATGGATTGAGCTGAAATTGTACCAGAAGGTCGGTAACTGACTCATAAAAAGTTAGACCGTTAAGATGTTAAATTGGTAAATATTTTGCAAGAAAGAAATTATCTAAGTGAGAATAATTGCAATAGAAAAAACTATTTCTTTTATTTAAGTGGTTTTTTCTTGTGAGCCCAAAATCTTCTATAAAAGCAACCAACACTTAAATTTCGGCTCACTTATTCATTTTTTACTTAGAAAAGAGGGAAGAGAGCTTGGAGAAGAGGAAAAGAATGGGAGAGGAGAAAAGGGAGAGAAAGCTAGGGTTTTGGGTGATTCTTGCCCAAATTTCCTTCTAAAGTAATCATTCTTTCCCATTTTCTTCCATTAATCATCCTTATCATTTCAGGTTCGAATAGGAAAGGGAAGGGGAAAGCTTAGCTGCAGAGCATTTCCCTGTATTTTGTTGATGTAGGTGTTTTAGTACTTTTCCACATTTTGATAATTTGTATTATATAACACCTAATGCTTATACTTACACTTAGATGGGTTGCATTTATGGTTAAGTACAATTTTGTATATTTTGGACATTATGGACTTGGGGAAAAAAAAATTATGGTTGTCATTTTTGGGAATGTATTCTTATGATCTTGTTTATGTCCATGTGTTTGATGTTGTTTATTGGGATTATTTGTGTGTTAGATGAGGCTTACGGGACGCCGTGTAAATCGAGGGAGGATATACTCGGGGTTCCGCACCGGTCTAGACGTCACAGATAGTGGGTCGTGACATTAGATGTGCAATGCATATAGTATTATCATAATCAGAATGTGGTTTGTAATCATCAAAATATCTTTCTTATAAGGGACATATTCTCATAATGGGCATGAGGATAATTGGTTCAATAATCTCTCCCTTTTAATGATTTCAAACACATTACTATAGGCTTTGAAGCAAGCTAAAATGTTGATATGAATGTATGGTAAGAATGTTATGAAATGCAATGATAATGTTATGCATTACTAATACTAACGTTCCTTGATTTCATATGATACGAATTTAGCACCAAGGAATGATGTTGCGATTAATCTCACCCTAACTTTATGATGCTTCAAAGATATTGCTTCTCCCCCTTTTGAAAACATCAAAAAGAGTAAAGTAACCATGAGGCACTTCTCCCCCCTTAATGAGCTACGCATCAAAATATCATAGGTCAGATTCAGAGAACATTCCAAGGTCACTTCTAATGTGAACAAACCGGTCCTTAGGCAAGGCTTTAGTGAAAATATCAGCCAATTGTTCTTTTGTGCCAATGTAAGACAACTTGCACATGATCCTGTAAAAAGTGATAACTCATTTGAATGTGTTTAGTTCGGGAGTGCAATACATGATTCTTTGATATATTAATAACACTAGTATTGTCACACAAAATTTCAGCACATTCTACAAACATTTGATAGTCTTGAAGTTGTTGTTTCATGTACAAGACCTAAAAACAACAACTTCCAGCTGCAACATATTCTGCTTCAGCTGTGGATAATGTCACTAAGTGTTGCTACATTCAAAACTAGGAAATTAAAGAATTTCCAAGAAAGTGACAAAATCCTTAGGTACTTTTCCGATCAGTTAGACTCCCAGTATAATCAGAATCTATATAACTTTTCAGTTCAAATGAAGTACCTTTGGAATACCAAATTCCTAAGTTAGTTGTGTCATTTATGTATCTGAATATTCATTTGACACATTTTAAGTGAGATTCTTTAGGTTCTTATTGAAAATCTTGCACAAAGACAAACACTGAATATAATGTCAGGTCTACTTGCTGTGAGGTACAAAAAACTTGCAATCATACTTCTATAAAGTTTAGGATCAAATAGTCTCCCTTTTCCATCTTTATCTGGTTTGATCACTGAGTTACAAGGAGTATCAATTGATTTCAAATTGTTCATTTGAAACTTTTTAAACATTTCCTTAGCATACTTGGATTGGCTTATAAATGTGCCATTCAGTAATTGCTTAATATGCAAGTCGAGAAAGTAAGTAAGTTTTCCCACCATACTCATTTCAAATTCTTTTTGCATTAATTGTGAAAACTCATTACACAACACTTTGTTTAATGGGCCAAAAATGATATCGTCCACATATATTTGAATAATAAACATATTATCATTATAGTGTTTAATAAACAAGGTTGGATCAAGTTTTCCCTTTTGAAATTTATGATCTAAAAGAAATGAACTCAATCTATCATACCAAGCTTTTGAAGCCTATCTTAATCCATATAAGGCTTTGTGGAGTTTGAACACATATTTCGGGTCTTGAGCATCCTTAAACCCTTGAGGTTGTTCCACATATACCTCTTCATTGATGAAACCATTGAGAAATGCACTCTTTACATCCATTTGGTATAAGGGAAATCTTTGTAACAAGCATAAGCAAGTAGCATCCTTATTGCCTCTAATCTTGCTACTGGGGCAAAGGCTTCTTCAAAGTCTATGTCTTCTTCTTGGTTATACCCCTGTGCAACCAATCGAGCCTTATTCTGGACATGATGCCTTGTTCATTCTTTTTGTTTCTAAAGATCCATTTGGTGCCTATGACTAATTGATGATAAGGTCTAAGACCTAATTCCCTTACTTTTTTTCTCACAAAGTGTCCTAGCTCTTCTTATATAGCAAGAATCCAGTTTTCATCTTTCAGTGCGTCTTCCGCTTTGATTGGTTCAAATTGAGATACGAAAGCAATAAGCTCTAGATCTCTTTGAATTGAAGCTCTAGTGGGCACACCCTTTTGTGGATCTCCCAATATTTGATCTTGAGAGTGACCTTGAAGCAATCTAGAGTTTTTAGATGTTTCTAAAGGCTTTTCAATCTCAGGTTCTATTTCATGAGATGTCTTGGGATCATCATCATCGAAGTTTAATTGCCTAATCCCTTCTTCAAGACATTTCTTACTTTTCACTTTCATCAACGTTTACATGAATTGATTCTTCTACAATTTTAGTAGATTGGTTGTAAACTCTATAAGCTCTACTATGAGAAGAGTATCCTAAGATTATTCCTATATCTAATTTGGGTTCAAACTTGTCTAAATTATCTTTATCATTTAAGATAAAACACTTACATCTGAATACTCGCAAGTAACTGATGTTGGGTGCTTTACCTTTCCATAGTTCATATGGAGTTTTGTTCAAGTTTTTCATAATTAGTATTCTATTCATTACAAAGCAAGCTGTGTTTATAGCTTCTACCCAGAAATAGTTTAAATTGTTGTATTCATTAAGCATTGTTCTACACATTTCCTGCAAAGTTCTATTTTTCCTCTCAACTACACCATTTTGTTGAGGTGTTCTAGGGGCCAATAGATGGTGAGTATAACCTTGATTATTACAAAATTCTTCAAGATTTTTATTAGCAAATTCACCTCCTCTATCACTCCTAATTATGTTAATTTTGTGACCCTTTCCATTTTCAACTCTATTACAAAATTTTATGAACAGTTCACATGCTTCTGATTTATGAGCTAAAAGGAATATCCAAGTGAAAATAGTAAAATCATCAATAATCACAAATACATAAGATTTACCACCTAAGCTTTGGGTCTTGGTTGGTCCGAAAAGATCCATGTGAATCAATTCGAGAGCTCTAGCGATAGACTGATGCCTCTTACTCTTAAATGATGAACGAGTATGCTTGCTTAGTTGACATGGTTCACACACCTTGTCTTTTGAGTAAATTATTTTGGGAATACCTTTGGCAAGATCATTTTTGGCAATCCTAGAGATGTTTTCCATACTAGCATGAGCTAGTCTCCTATGCCAAAGCCATTCTTATGTCTAGATATCGTGAATGCAACAATATTATCTATACGTTTAACAGTGCACCTATTTGCTTCAAATGAAATGTCATAACCCTTATCACATAATTGAGTTATGCTCAAGAGATTATGTTTCGGCCCTTCAACATAAAGTACATCAGAAATGGATAGAAAGTCGTTACCAATGATTCCAATGCCTTCAATATCACCTTTGTTGTTGTCTCCGAAGGTGACCTTTCCTCTTTTCTTCTTTTCAAGGCTCAAAAATTTAGATTTATCTCTAGTCATATGCCTTAAGCAGCCGCTGTCTAGATACCATATATCTTTATTGTTGGTCATCTCCGTGCTTGCCATTAAGCACAGTGCAGCAGTGTGATCTGAATCTAGTTCATCGTCGCTTGAGCTTGAATCATCCCATGTAGCTTTGAGAACCTTCTTGTCCTTCTTCCTTGGATTGGTGTTCTTCTTATGTCTAGTGGGACACTCACTCTTCATGTGACCAGGTTTGTTACAACCGTAACAAATTAACTCTATAGGTTTTGACTCAGGTTTCTTCCCTATGTGGAATTTTGAGTATGAGCCACTCTTACCCTTTCTCCTAATCAATCTGTTGAACTTCCTAGATAACATAGTCATGTCATCTTCTGAATCTGAGTCATTTTCAGAATCAGTTTCAACATTGAGGGCAATAGATTTCTTTTTTTTTTCCTCAACCTAGACCGGGCACATCTTATCTTTTATCTTCATTTCATGAACCATTAATGAACCACACAATTCATCAAAAGTATACTCTACCAGATTTTTGGTTTCTTCTTGGTCATAGCTCCTGCCTAGGTTTTTCATTTCATTGATGTTAGTTGTAAACCAAGCAATAGCCTCAGCTATAGAATCAGTTTCCTCCATCCTATAGGTCTCATATTTTTCAACTAGCATTTGAAGCTTTGCCTTTTTAACTTGCAAAGTTCCTTCATGGGTGACCTCTAACTTGTCCCAAATTTCCTTAGTTGTTTCACATGCACTAACCCTATTAAACTTTTCAACTGATAGACTGCAAAACAAAATGTTTACAACTTGGTTATTCAACAACTCCCACTTCTTTTCTTTAGGAATCCATTCATCTAACTCATTTGGGACAATAATCCTTTCTACAGTCTTTGTAGGTGTTGGACATCCATTTGTCACAACATCTCATATTTGTAAGTTTTGGCTTTAAGCTAGAATCTGATCTTGGTTATCCAATGTGAGTAGCTGTCTCCTTTGAATAAGGGTGGTCGGTTGGTTGAGTTTCCTTCACCTGAAAGATAAACATTTCTAGTATTTAGTCTTGTCATACTTAATCAAAGATTGTTAGATACTTTTATGGTTAACCTGCTTTGATACCAATTGTTGGCCCAGATGTGCCCGAGAGGGGGGGGTGAATTGGACACTTAGAAGATTTTAAGCTTTCTTTAAAACGTTTAAAGTAATGAAAGCAGATTAAACTAAATATGGTAAATCAAACACAGTAACAGTAATGAATACAAGAGACACAAAATTTAGAGTGGTTTGGCCTTGCCTACATCCACTACATAACTTCCTCAATTAGGATTTGTCCAAACTCCACTAAGGATCTTACAGCTAAAGATCAAACCGTTGCACCTTTTCAATTTACGGGCTTGAGAATAACCTTTCTCAACTTCTAGGTGTGAGAACAATCGTTACAAATCCAGCAACATTTGCTCTAACCAATGACTAACAAGTCACCAACACCAAGTTACAAGATGAGATATGATTCCCTTTACTTAGAATCAAAATGATACTTACAAAGCTTTGGATTGAACTTTTTGTTATCACAGATTCAACAAAATATGTATGATGAAGTGCAACTGAAAATAAGTTCAAAAAGCTTTCTTCTTCTTTAATGGATTTTTTAAAAGATAAGAATGAATATCAACTAATCTAGAAGATTTAACATATTTAAAAGTTGATCGAGAGTCTAAAGCAGTGAGTAGAAGTATAACTTTCAAGAGTATTTGCACAAGTGAAAATTGTTTAAAGATTTGAGGACAGGTTATTAGTTCTCTCGTTGATTCATATATTTCAATCTGCTCTAAGGCAGCATATAAATATATGTAGATAACAATGGTGTAATGGACTTGAACTTTTCAAGTATAATTTTGGCACACAAAGTTATTTCAAACAACAAACACATTCTTTTCCGAAAATGATTGATTCAGTCTGTGCAATTACGGCGAAAACACCTGAATCTTCTGATCATTCATGAAAATAAAATGTTCTGATAAAGCATTAGAACGTTCTGAAAATATTCAAAAAGTTTTGAAAAAGGTTTTGATCAGTTCTAAAAAGTGTATCAGAAAAAGTGCAAATAGTAGCTTTATGATAGTGTTGGATTAGCGTCTTGATTTGTCAATCAGCGTCCTGACGCGTAAAGCCAACTTTGTCATTTTGTTCCTTCAGTGCGCTCATGGACTGTAAGCGTCCTGCTGAACTGTGAAGTAAGGGCGCTACTGGAATGTAAGCGTTTTGAGTGAACCTTTAAAATCGAATAAAGCTGTGAGGGCACTATTTAAAGATAGACGTCCTGACTTGTTTTTGAAACACTTAAAATCACAAGGGTGCTAAAAATGACATAAGCATCCTAACATTCAAAGCATGAAAACATAAGGGCACTACTAAAGACATAAATGTTCTTATACTTTGAAAAATATAATAGACGTAATCTATTATAAAAAGTTCATTATAAGTGATCGAAAAATACTTCGAAATCAAATCGACTAAACCATGCAATCATGCGTATTACTGAGTCATATGATAAAAGAGGTTCTACAACCTAAACACAAGCTAATAGCACACAAATATGTCTTGGAACGATCATGGTCTTCAAATTGATCTTGATAGCTCTTTCACCATGCATTATCGATTATTCAAGTGAGCTTTCTTGTGAATCAGATGTGCAATGAGGATAATTGGTTCAACAACACCATGGTTATATTGTTTGTTAGCATCAAAACACTTAGGATAATTCTAAATGGAAAACCACTGAGGCTAACAGGTTTGTCTGATCCTAATAGGTTGGACATAGCATTTTGGGAGTTTTCTTTGTTTTCTTTGTTTTATTTTGTATGTAATACTAATTTTGAGTTGTAATTCATCAAGATGACAAGGTATTTGATGAATCCAATGTCGTTGACTTTGAGATGGTGTTGGTTCGGGACTGCACCGATGAGTTCATAACACCATGGTTATACAATGCACATAACAAGTATAAATTGGTGGAACACGGTGGGAGGTCTCAGATGCAATATTTGATGGCGAAGTTAGCCGAAGAACAATATGTTAAGTGGCACAATTCAGACGAAAAGACCAATCATATACATGTGTTGTTTTATGCACACCCAGTCTCGGAAAACTTGTTACGTTGCCTTCCCAAAGTTTTGGTAATGGATTGCATGTATAAGACGAATATATATCAATATTCATTACTTGAGGTAGTTGGCATTACATCAACTAATCTCACATTTTTGGTGGTGCATGTATTCATGAAAAACGAGCAAGAAGAGAGTTATACATGGGCACTTAAGAAGTTGAAAGATCTGGTGGAAGGGTGGCCACAACCAAAGGTTTTGTTATTGATAGAGAATTGGCCTTGATGAATGCAGTGAAAACGATTTTTTCAAATGTTATAAATTTGTTGTGTAGTTGGCACGTTAACAAGAATAATAGTGAGCACTCAACGTTATTTAACATTTGGCATGGTTTGGTGGATTCATAGTCAGAGTAGTAAGAAGATAATTGGAAACTGCTTAGCAAGCCTTTTGAAGATTATCCTACGCTCCTTCACTATTTAGTCGATGAGTGGTTGTTGAAGCACAAAAAAAAATTTGCAGCGGCTTGGACAAATGAAGTCATGCATCTGGGTAATGTCTCAACAAACTGGGCCGAAAGTCTGCATGCAAAATTGAAGAAACACTTGGGCTCTTCACAGAGAACTTTTGAGACATTGTGGATCACTATTTATTCTCTGTTGTTGTTGCAACATACCGAGATATCATCAGCATTTCAAAATAGCTTATTTACCACACGACACGTCCACAAACATCTTATATACAGATAATTGCGTGGGGTTGTCGTGATTTATGCACTTGACAAGTTTCAAAAGGAATATGAACGCTGCAGGGAGACACATTTTGAGAGTTCTACTTATTGATGCGTGCTGAGAAAAACTCATGGGTTACCCTGTGCACGTGAGATCTTTAAATATCATAAAGAAAGTCAGTCCATCCCTACTACTATGGTGGATGCACATTGGAAGAAATTGGATATGGTTCTCCCTGTTCGAGAGTCCCAAGAATAATTACAATGTCACGAAGAGATCAAAGAGTTTTCGAAGGAATTCGAGGGATGTGACACATCCGGGAGGTCAAGAATGCTTAAAAGGTTGAGGAAGATATTCCAAGCCTTCATCTACAGTGATATCTGAGCCCGCCATAAAGAGAAACACTCAAGGAAGACCGCGTTTGAAGGTTGATAAATCAAACAAGAGAGATTTGTCACTCTTTGAGCACGTTTTATCCCAACAAGACAATTGTTCCCCTAGAAATGCGGTGAAGCCATGGCCACCACCTAAGGTTCACAGGACAAGGAACCTCGGCTCACACATGTATATATATCAATTTCTAGATGCTTTAAAAGCTTATATCCACGATGGACATTGTGGTTATCGAGCAGTTGCTCTTTCTCTAGGTTATAGGGAAGGTGAATGGAAAAGGGTTAGGCAAGAGCTCCCAGAGGAACTCACGAGCTTCAAAGATCACTTGACTGTGATGAGAGTTGATGAAATCATGAAGGCACTTGACTGTGATGAGACCCCAGCGCCGTCAAATTCTTGAATGACAATGCCTGAGATGGGTTACTTGATTGCAAGCAAGTACAACCTGACATTTGTACTTATCTCAGCTCAACAGTGTTTAACATTTCTTCCACTGAGGGGTGAACATGTTCCGGCATCACAAAGAAGGTTGTTTGCTATGGGGTTTGTGAATGAATGCTAAGTTGTGCAGGTATGAAAACATAATGTATTGTGTTGTACTTGTTAATGTCAAGAAATATATGATTTACCTTGTTTAGATGATTAACATTGATAATTTTTAATTTGCAAGTTATTTTGGCCCTTACAAATCCTGTGCCACCCGTTGCTGCTAATTGGGTGAAGTACCATCTATTGTGCGCTAAGGGTTAGGACACCCCATATCTAGATAGGATTTTCACAATGTAGCAACTATAGAAACAATTGATGATTGATTTTTTTTTTGAACTTCTAAAAAAGATAATACATGTAATTTTTTTTTCATTTACATAAATGAGATTCTTGTTTGAAGTTCAAACATCTATTGCAAAAAAAAAATACAAATCCCAAAACAAAAAACAAACAAGTCTATTTTCGTCTCCTTCAAACTCGTATTCGAAAGGTATGTTCTTCAACAGGTGCCTCTTCTTCGACCCGTGGCATGCACTCACCAAGTTCAAAGTGCGCAATTGGTGTGAGTAATGCCTCAATGTGTTCAAAGTGGACAACTGGAGTTTGAGCTCGTTCTTGTTCTTGTTCTTCGTTGATGCGTGTACCGGATAAAACTTGGATAACGTCATCAATCCTCTGGTACACATCATCAATCAATATCTCTTGTCCTTGAGTTGTTCTCAGGGACCTTAGCATCGCCAGATATTGGTTGTTGCGCTCTTTTTGAAATCAAAAAATCAAGTAATGCCAAATATAATAAAATCAAAAACATTAATAATTTTTGTAGAAATTGATTTATTACCAAAATTTCTATAGTCCTGGCTGAATATGGAGTTTGAGTGGATAGCCGATACTCAGGGTTCTGCACCTTTGGATGTGAAATCCGTTCGAACCACTCAAGATATTTTGGTACAACATCCCATGAATTAGAAACTTGTTTCCCTCGTGCAGCCGCATGTAACAAATGGTAGTTCAAGCTCTCCCAATACTAATTAATAAACATGTGATAGACGTTGTAATCACAGCCCTTAGCACTCCTCTCAGCTCGAACAGGACGTATAGGAGGATGTGAGATCTTTTGTACATGTCCCAATTGATGCAGAACTCTATCGGGATGGTAGGGCTCAACCACATCAAGAACTTTATGCATGAGGTATAAAATGTCACTTCATGTGGAGGGCATTCGTCCCTACAGTCTGTATAAGATATAAGTTGATATGTTGTATATATGAAACCTAATTTAAAAGAGTAGCATTTACCTGATTCGGCAGAAGATCATCGATTGCCTCACGTAAAACTTCTATGTATTCTTCCCCTATTCCTTGTTCTTTGCGAGGTTTCCACTTCATGGCACATGGGAGGTTGTTCTTATTATACTCGCAATTTAGGTGCGGTCTAACAAATGGGAAGTGCTCGTATATCCATGCCTACCAAATATAAGGAAAAAAAATGTTAACACAAGCATATTTATATCAAGTTTGCTTTACTTAAAGCAAAATAATTGAAATAGTTGTACCTCTAGTAATGTCATGTAGCCCACAAACTGTTGCATGTAATATCTCATAGCACATCCCAACTGACAATACAAATGCGCCAGACAAGCAACTCCCTGTGCATAATTGCCCACCTCATCCAGATTTATCAACAGTAGCAAATATATTACGTTCACCCTTGTACCACTCTTGTCTACGAGAAGAGTGCAACCTAGGATGAACAACAGATAAGCTCTCGCAGTACACTCGGCCAAAGGATATTGTTTGTTTCTTTGGAAGCTTCAATCCAAAAATTTTTAGCAACCATTCCAATCGAACCTATTGACCTCTTTTCTTATTCACCTCATCCAATGCCTTTTGTGTTGAGACCCCCAGAACTTTTTGAAGTATGAGCACTGCTTTTGCATTGGTTGGTGCTTCTCCATTCACTATTTTGTTCACTGTTGGAATCCTAAGCAAGACCATTACATCGTCTAGTGTAATGGTTATTTCACCGAATGGTAAATGAAATGAATTGGTCTCTGGTTGCCACCTCTCCACGAAAGAAGCAATCAAAAGCTCGTTGGCACAACTGTACATACAGGCCAACAAATGATGGAGACCAGATGTTGTAATTATCTCCATGACTCTTTCTCTCTCTCTCTCTCATGATGTTCACTAAAGTCCCAAGTGACTAACTTTGCCCCGTGGTTTCGACATTTTTGTTTAGTTCATTTCTGTATGAATAAACAAAAAAATTATACTGAGTACCAAGATTGAGATTTAATCATAAAAAAATTGAATTTAAATTAAATTAATAGAGTGATATACCTAATTTGGCCACACATAGTATGCCACGTGGCCCTTGAAATGGGTGAAGACCGAAGGATCAGCAGGTTTCCTCGGGCAAAAACCCCTCAATATGCCATTGTCTTCTTCTTCTGGTTGTTGCCCTTCTTCTCCCTCTTGTACTGGTTCTTCTTCTGATTGTTGTCTTTCTTCTTCATGTATAATGGGCAGTGGTGATGGTGAATCACGTCGTCTTCTTCTCTCGGAGGCCGCCAACCTTCTTTTTTGGGAGTTTTGTTCTTCAGAACAGCATATCTATCAAAATAAGAAAATATATACAAAAAACCATGGAATTACGACAAATAGTTGATATTTAAACAAAACAAAAATGACAAATGAAAAAAAACAAACAAAAAAAAGTATTGTTCGACCTATTAAGGTCGGACAATACGCTGAAAGTCGGTGTCACACCCCAGTACACAGCACACCGCAGTGTCTAGTACCCCCGGGATGTGATGGGTACCTCATACCGAGCGTACCCCAGCCGTTATATACCACATAATATTGTCACATCCCAATACACAGCCTACCATAGTGTCTAGTACCCCCGGAATCATTTGTCCACACTATTCATTCATTTTATGAATATCGCAGGGCCTCCCCCAGATTCGAACTCACAACCTCCTTATAAGGTTTGATTTTGCAATTTGAGTAACCACTGAGCCATTGCCTACGTCAGGGGCGTCGTGACAATTTTGGTATCAGAGCTTTAGGTTTAAAATCCTTAAAAAGATAAAAGCTTTAATGATATTATGATTGTTTGTATGGGTATACATATGGGTAGTACTATTATGTTAAGCCGAATTTAATATGTTATCTTGACTGAGAATCATCTGCGATGATAAATTCTAGATTTGGGACAGACCAGTCAAGATTAACAATGGAAATTGCTGATCAAGAAAGGATCAGAAGGCTGAAAGAAAAAGAATTGGATGTAACCCAGTGATAATAAATTATGTAGCTTATATATGGCTAGTAACTACCTAACAACAACGAAATGCACAGCTTATGAGCTTGTGGCAAAGTTGTAATGTGAGAATGACAGAGGCTTGAACCATTGATAGCTCCAGATGTGGGTGCTAATGGTGTGAGTACTTCTGTAAAAACATATATAGTTGAGACTGAAGTAAAAATAAAATAAATAGAAGGTCTCAATGATAAGCCAGATGAAATGAAAAGATATGTGAAAGTTATGGAAACTGCTAGGAGAAAAGACTATCCTATCTTAACTGGCAGACTAATAGTAGACGGAATAAAGAATTTGCGACTCTGAGTGGAGACCATCTTAGAGAATGATTAAGTCTCTGAAAATAATAAAGCAAGTTAGCTAAGTTTAAGCTAACTGATCATAAGAGATAATAAAAAAATTGGGTTAAGGACTCTGAGATGAGTAAGGCATGAGATTAATTAAAGGAGCTATTTTATAAGGGCTTCTATCATCATGCTGACATTGATTTAAGGCATGAAAAAGTTTATCTTGTTAAAATGTAGTGACATGCCTAACCATAAATACAAACATGAATTAAATAGACTGGTATAGTTTATTTTTGGAATAATCACTATGGATACTCTGAGAATAATAAGGATCTAGAATAAATTTTGGGATCCTATACGGCAGGTTTGCTAATTGTTGGGTTATAAATATATGCGCAGGTTGTGAGGCAGCCTATAAATTTTGGGTTAGCCAAAGCTGTGGTGAAATTGTTAACACCAGAAATAGTGAGATAGCTTGCATTGCCGTTAGAAGCCGAGTCATCGACACCAGTGTTAGGTAAAAAGAGAAACAAGTAATGTAAGGAAATGTTGGGGCAATAATATGAAATTCAAGATGAGTTAAACATTGAGTAAGGTTGAGATTTTGGCAGTATTAGTGACTTTAATTTTGTTAGTACCTAACCCAATAATAATGGGAAAAAGGGAAGTGATGTTAAAGAATTATGAAAACCAGAACATGTTTCCCTTGCCTGAGCAGGAGTCACAGACTGCGTACATTGTATCTCGACCAATAATTGCCTATTATCAATCTAAAAAAAAAAGACACAGGAGGTGTTAATCTCCAGTTAGTCGATATGGAATGCCCCAATATGTTTTATCAATGTGACTCCACCAGATTTTAGAGAATAAATTAAAGTAAATACAAGACCAGATCCAAATATTAGTAAGACATTGATAACAGGTATGATCAACATTTTGTTATTGTGTATATTCTGATGTATTGTTGGATCTACCTGGTCCTTTATCTCTAGTGATATGGTAGACATATTGTATTATCTTATGTTATAATAGTATATCATTGATTGTGAATATGCCTACAGGAGAAAGAATCTACCTTGATATGGTTAGCAAATAATATGTGGAATAAATATGAGGGTCATCAAGTAATTATGGACTTTAGAATATGAAGTTTTTGGAATTAGATACTTTGTTGGGTATGATTGGTTGGCTACCTCTCATGCTAGGTGGAACATCTCTCTGAAAAAAAATAATATGCTGAATAAGTGAAAAATTCTCATTTTGAATCTCGAGGAATGTATACCCTCAAAATATTCTATCTAAGATAAGATAATTATTGATGAGGAAATGGAGCATATGGCTAGTACAAAGCCATTTAGAGTAACGTAAAGTTGATTAAAATTCCTGTGGTGAGCTGGTATATTGAAGTATTCTCTGATGAATTATTAAAATTGCCACAGGGACAGGAGATTGATAGCATATAAAACTGATGCTAGTATAACAGGTATCTTCATTCCTTCATATAAAGAGTACCTGAAGAATCGTGAGAATTTAAGGTGTAGGTAAATGTGTTAATGAGCAAAAGATTTATTATCCTTGATATGCCACCTTGGAGAGCATTTGTGATAAGATGGAAAGAAGGTATAGTGAAATATGTTTAAGTATGAATTATTGTTAACTGAGCAGGGTAACAATAAATAATGAATATCATTTACCATGGATAGATGGTCCAATTCGATTAACTAAATGGAGCCAACTTTTCTTTAAGATCATTTTGAGATCTAGGCGCCATCAGTTAAGAATTCGAGAAAAGGATGTAATGCAAACTATTTTAAGACAAGATATGGATATTATGACATTTTGGTAACCTTGATTAAAGTGTCAATCATGTTTATAGGATTGATGCAGTGGGTATATGAACCATATCTTGATTATCACATAGTCTTCGATGATGATATATGCAATTGTCCCAAGAAATGAGAGGAGCATGAATAGCACCTCGAAATTATCTTGTAGTCACTGAGAGAGCACCGATTGAGTGCCAAGCTCGGTGAATATGAGTTTTGAATATAATTAAGATGAGAATTTTTGGATCATATGACTAGTTTAAATAGTATCTTTAAGGATGCTGGGCAGGTCAAAGTGATCACAGAATTGTTAAAACTAATTTAAATGATGAAAATCAGAAGTTCTCTGGTATTAGTTGTATGTTATAGAAAGTGCGTGGAAAGATCCTTGAAGCTATCTGTTCCACTCACGAAACTAAACCAGATGAATGTTATATAATGTGTGGACCGTTGTGTATGAGGAAGCTCTCATAGTATAAAAAATAAATGTAATTATAAAATTGATGGGACTAATATTGCCAAAACCTAGAAGCAATTGTGATTGATGAATCACATCCAGATTTAGGTTGTGCATTGATACAAAAGGATATGTTAATTACTTGTGTCTCCAGATATTTGGTAGTGCACGAGAATAACTATCCTGAGAGTGAATAGAAATTTGTTGGTAGTTATTTTGAACTAATGAGAACATTGCCTCTATAATAAAAAGGTCACATTATCTTCAGATTTTAAGAGTCTGAAGTAATTATTTGAACGGAAAGAAACTGAATATGAGGTAATAAATGTGGCAAGAATTCCCGGAGGATTTGATTTTATATTGAATTATTGTCCTGGGAAAGGCTAAGATGTTGCTGAGACATTGAGCAGGAAACAGGCTGAAACAGGAGTAGTAACTATCAGTTAGCCATAAATGGAGATTGTTTGTGAGTGAGAGTTACAGTTATGAGTGTACTCTTTATTACTCCATGTGTTGATATTTGTGCTAAAATGCATGTTCAGCTGATTGATACTCATATTTAGAGAGTAAAATTTATGATGAGACGAGTATGATATTAGTATGAAAGATTATGGATTGTGTTAAATGTAGATGGAATTCAAATGGTATCTTATGGGTTATGGGTAGATATGATACCATTTGGATGACCATTGATGGACTGATAAGTCTATGTATTCTTCCAATGAACACCAGAATTCTATTGATAGACTGAGCAGATTGTATATGTGTGAGATAGGGAGATTTTATGGGAGTACTCAGGTATTTGTCATGTCGGATTAAGATCCGAAGATTTTGTCGAGATCTGATATGTGATGCAGACTCGATTTGGTACTCATCTCCTTCTCAGTGTGATATTTTAGTTTCAGACTGGTTGACAGACTGAGAGAGTGACTTTGATGCTTGTGAGCATGCTCGGGTCTGGTATACTTGAATTTTGGTGGAAGTTGGAAGGAATATTTTATTTGTGTGACTTGCGTATATAAACAGCTATTATAATAGCATAATGATGGCACTCTAAAGGTTTGATAATAAGCCTTATAGATATCCAACTTGTTGATTGGAAAATATGGAGTTATTGTTATTGGTGCCACAGGATATTATTAAATACACAGGGTTGGTATATAGGCCTTGAAATTTATTGTGGTTGACTCAGTTTTGTTAAGGGTCTTACCACAGAAAAGCTAAATGAGATTTGGGATAAAAGGAAAGTTCGCACCCCGATTTGTTAGACCATTAGAGATCCTTGATCGGATAGGTCCATTGGCTTACCGATTTGCTCTACTGTCACAGTTGATAAGTATCCGGAATAGTTTCTATATATTGATGTTGAGGAAATATCCTTCGGATTCCATATATGTTATGGATATAACTCAACGCTAAGTTGGGGAGAATACCACGTATCAAGAAGAGCAAACATGGAAGCGAAAATATAAAATGCGGGAGCAGTTTTCTGGGATTGAGTATCACTTAAGGAATAGTCCTTGATTCTAAATTTCGAGGACGAAATTACGTAAGTTGGGGAGATTGTAACACCCCGTAGTTTTAATTAAATACATACGTTGAAGTACGCGTATATCGAGATGTATAACACGTATTTTATACGTAGGAGCTAAATATATGCGTGATAATGCACGTATTTGATACGTAGGAGCTAAATATATGCGTGTATGAAAATACATACTAGATTTAAGGGGTATTAGTAAATAAATGAAATTATTGAATGAATAATATAAATCCAATAAAGTGAATAAGGTTGATCTTTATTATAGGTGATTTGAAGTGAGTTGAGAAATTAAATATGGAAATAGATATGAATAAATGAAATTGAATTATGGATGGTTGTGACAGGTTGAGTTAGTTGGATATAAATTGGAGCTGGACTCGAAAACGATGGTGATTGTTTTTAAATTGGAAAAGTCTTGTACTATGAGTATATTTTCTTGATTTTGGTTCTTGTATGACATTTTATATATATGAAATGTTTGAATGTAAATATGTTATGCATATATTGTTGCATTGTGTTTTAATTTGCATTCATAAATGATTTTTTTTAAGCATTGGAGCATGTGAGACTTGCAAAGGCAAGTTGGTGTCATTTCTTTAGGAATTAGACCCGGATGAGTGTTATGCGTAACCTCATTGTCAGTAGGCCTGTCCTAACAAGGATTGGAGATTCTTGAAATGACTGTGAATTGGGTAATGAGAGGCTGTGGCTACCTTGTAACGACCATGCAAGGGTTAGACCCGCTCTCTTGCCTTGAAGGAGGGAGATTGTGGATTTTGTAGAAAAAAAAAGATGCATTGTTTTCTGGAAAACTCATGAAAATTATGTTGTTGACATGTATAATACATTCGTTGAATGATGTATGTGTAATACTTGTTTGAAATGATTTGAAATGCCATTTTTTCCTAAATGTATATAATTGTTATATCAAGAGATATATTCACTGAGCTGTTGGTTGCTCACTTCATTTCCTTCAATATTTCAGGTACAGAGTTAAAAGGAAAAGCACGATAATAGATACGTAAGTTAGAGTCTTATTTTGTTAATGTACGTGTATGCGAAGGAAATGGATTATATTTTCTTTAGTTTCAAATGAATATATATATATCACATCCTACATATATATATATTATCACATAGATGGGTTGTACATGGATTTTCATTTGACATTTTTGGGTTATACTAGGCTTGTGATGAAATGAGATGATCAGATATATCTATCATGTGAGAATTTGATGTGTGAATGAATGGAATGAATGGTGGAATGATTATTTATATATATCTCTTTGATTTGATTTGTGGTATATTAGGGAAAAATGTGAAATGTCCATTTTATGGGGAAGTGCTGTCAAAATTTCTGTAAATTTTGGGAATGATTGTGAATGTTCGTTGAGGCTGACAGTGTATTCTATACTTTATATGGGTATGTACAGTGTATAATACACTGTGTCGGTCATGACGTCAGCCTACGTCAGGAGCGTCGTGACAGTCTGACTTGTCAAGGTCAGACGTTATGTGTAATGTCCGACCTTGACAAGTCGGACAACGCATGATTCCGGAACCATGTTCGTCCGACCTATTAGGGTCGAACACAAAAGATTATGTCCGACCTATCGTGGTCGGACATGAAGACTAATCTCCGACCCTGATAGGCAGAACATCTCCAAATCCGTCGCGTAAAATGGGGTTTTTGGAACCCATTTCCGCCGCCTCATTCCACCATTTTCGCCCACACATTTTGTGAAAACACATGTAAATCAAACAATAACACATTGAAATCCACATAGAACATGTAAAAATCATGTTTTACTTATCGATTTGTAATTGAATCGATTTGAGTTTCACGCCTCCAAAACCTAAAATGACCCATTTTCTCCGCAAGATTCCTCTAAGGGTGTACATGGGTTGGGTTGGGTTGGGTTGGGTTGGTTTAAGGCCAAAACTTAACCCAACCCAAGTAGTTCGGGTTGGTAAATTTGAAACCCAACCCAACCCAACCCAAATAGTTTTGGTTTGGTTTGGGTTGGGTTGGTAGATCGGGTTGGACTTGAACAACATAACTTTGAACAATAATTCACTAAATAATTGCTACAAAGAAAATACTAACTAAGACACGAATTATACACAAAGTTTAAATTTTAAAATTTGATTCTATGTACGTATGTTTTTTGGACGACGTAGCTATCCCGAGATTCAAGTTCAAGTTAATTTTTTTTAATACTCGTAGAGCAATAAGTTTTTTTATTATTTTTAATAAAGATGATTGCACTAGAAAAAAAAGGTGTAAATACTAATAAAAAAAGGGTGGAACCTAATAAGACAAATAATGTTTGTAACTAATACTATGGTTCAGTTCAGGTTGGGTTACTCAGGTTTCTTTGGGTTCAACCCGTGATCCAACCCAAACCAATCGGGTTGGGTATTTTAGAACCCAACCCAACCCAAAACAACCCAAAAGGTTCGGTCGGGTTGGTCAGGTTGATGAACACCCATAGATTCCACTAGATTGTTGCACACGAACCTTTCGAATGTTGTTCGAACCCTTTGAATGATTGAAAAACTTGAAAAAATGATGAATCAATGGAGAAGAAAAGAAAAGAAACGAGAGAGGAACGAACGTTGAGGGTTTGGAGAATATGGAAATAAGATGGGCACTTTAGAAATTTGGGGTGGTGAAGAGAGAGGGTCTATTTGAGTTTAAAATTTTGGGTGGGTGAAGATATGGAGTGTTCGCCCAGTATTATAGTCCAAGATGAGGGGTGAATTGGATTTGGCGGATTTTCGCGCTACCTTTTGGATATTTTAATTAAATAAGTAAAGTGCACAGTAGGTAACAATCCAAATAACAAATGCAGGAAAGATAAATGAACACAGAGGATTTAGAGTGGTTCAGTTCCCCTTGAACCTATGTCCACTACTCAATCACCAAGATCAGGATTTCCCAATACACTATTGGCTAATCACTTACGCGTGTGATTAAAAGTTGTTTACACTCTAACCAACACAAGAGCTTGGTTAGAAAAGCCACAACCACTAACCTACACCAGGGCTTGGTTAGAAAGTCACAAACTAGCCTACTCCAGGGCTTGGCTAGAAAACCACAACTTGTAACCAACTTACGGGCGTAGTTGCGTGCCGTACAAAATATGGCAATGTCCCGGTTGACTTAATCAAGTCAACAATACATCAAGATTATAAAAGATATAGAGAAGTGTTCAATAACACTCTCAACAATATAAGCTTACAATCTTGAATGAGTCAACAATACTATTCCAACAACTATGATTTTAAATGATGCAAAATGTTGAAATAGGTTTTTCTCGAATGCAATCGACTCAAATATATGTGATGTAAAACAGTGAACCGAATATGCACAACTATCAAGATATTGATTCTAAACGATGATAAGTTTAAAGCTCGAGAATCGATATACTAAATGATCAAAACTTGATGATTCTAAATGAATATGTGATTAAGATCAAGAATCAAACAAATCAACTATGATCAACAACTTCGATTCAATATAATATAATGTTAACACATGAATCAATATCTCAACTATATATGAAACCACTAAACAAAGTATTTTGTTATGAAGATCGAGATAGGGTTTCACAAACACAATCAACACAAAATCAGTTTTAAAGATGATAATAAAAGCACAAAATCGATTTGCATAAATCAAAATCACAAGAATCTAGATATAGAAATGTATACCCCACTAGATAAGGTTGAAGCTCCAAGATTCTTCTTGTGTGAAGTTGGATGAGAGAAATCATGATCAAGACTCAATATAAGATGTAGATAGCACTCAAATCGTCTTGAACACTTGCACAAGAGAAACTCCCAAGTTCTCAAGGTTTTGAAAGATGTGGAGAGATTTTCGGAAGATTGGATCAATAGATCAAATGTTGTTGAACTTTTGTTTTCAAAGAAGGTTTAAAACACTCAAGAACTTGTTGTTGGCTTGTATAAAGACTAATACGAAAAATGCACAAGTTCTCTAAGTTCTGCAAAAGTTAATATTCAAATGAGCAAGTGTGGTATTTATAGATAAACACTATACCGAGGCACAAGAATGCGTTCCTTAACACAGGAGCGTGTTTTTGGTTTGAAATCTTAAAATCTCAGATTTTCCTGCAATCTAGGAGCACATTCCTTACTTAAGGAGGGCGTTCCTCAATATGTTCGTTGGGCATAAGAACAAGTTCCTTCAACAAGAACCACTGACTCTTAAAGTTTTTCTTATTTTGCCTTTGGCAACAAGAATGTTTTCCTTCTTAAAGGAGCGTATTCCTTTTCCCTGATCAGAAAAATTCTGAGTCTTGGGAAAAGCCACAGGAGCACGTTCCTTAAACCTTGATAAAAAAACACTGACTCTCAGGAAAAAACTCAGTATCGCATTCCTTCCTAGAAGAGTGTATTCGTTCTTTAGAAGTAAAAGAAACCCAACTTTTTATCATAAAAAGTTTTGGATATTGTCAAAAACATAGACTAACATTTTAAAACATTTTTGACATGTATGTTGAACACTGATCAATATATGTGTGATAAACAATTATAACTAAGTGATAGCATAATTATCAAACTAATATGTGTGCATGGATGATTAATCGTATAATAATATATATACATCAGAATGATAAACTATATGAATGATTTTCAAAAAGATGCAAATCATGCGTGGTTGGAACTTGTAAATGTTACTCTACAGCACTAGGATTCTAATAAAGAAATACAACCATAAAGATCTTGAATCTTCGTATGGTGTTCTTCCTTCCACATGTTTTGACAATGCAATTTAATTCATTTGATATATGTAGTTAGCATTGAAACAACTACATCAAAGAAATTAGTTATTACAAGTATGTTGTTTGTAATCATCAAAACAAAACTGGGTGAGAGTAATTACATCAACAATCTCCTCCTTTTTTATGATTTCAAACAAATTCATTATTGGCCTGATTGAAACAAGAAGCATGATTTCTCAAGTGAATGAATGAGTTAAGTGAATAATTTTATCATCCCACTTTTAAGAAAATACCACTTAATAAAACATTAAACATTCAATACGATGTAGAGAATAATCAATCAGACATCAATAAAATCATACTAAAAAATATGATCAATAAGCACAAAATGTACATGTATATCAATATAGTCAAATCATACATATACATGTGATCATCATAGATGTGTACACCAAAAAATAAAGCACAAATAACAAAAGTACACAAAGAGTACAAAAGTGTAAAAAAAAAGTAAAACATCTCCAAAATGTATGTCCAAACTCCAAATACTCCCCCTGAGTGTATAAACGTTCCCCCTGAGTATGAGCACAGAATGATCTAGTCAATCAGATCAATCATACTAATCTCACCCCTTTTGAAACATCAAAAAGAGGTTGTGCCTAGGCCAGAGGTGATGTGTCGTGACCCCTCTCCGGGTGGCGTCACGACCGGTACAGTACCCCAGAAAGTGCCACAACACGACAAAACCTGAGGCACTGATAAGCCTTTACGCGAAAAGTACCTAATAAACTCAATACACAACCTGTATATGATCAAGATAATTGAACCAAAATAAATATTACATCATCATCCAAATTCATGATGACATCTATCCAAAATAATTATCATAAGGTTCAAAATCCTCAACGTATATATGGAACTCAAATAATAGTCCATCATTCAACTGTTTATCATATAAAGTCCAAACAAAACCATACTATTTATGTTTTATAAACATAAGTACCTGTGATAGTTATATACAGTTTCAAATAACAAAACAATTGAAACTAGACTCAAGTATCCCCAAAAATATACAAAACCAAAACCTACGTTTAAAAAGAATAAGAGGAAGGTCACCCAGACTTTAAGCCTTGCCCTTTCCTTTTCTGATCTGAACCTGAGAAAAGTAGGGGAAAAATGGGGTGAGCTCAACTAGCTGAATGAATATCTTTCACAATAATCTCCACATATGTATTTATATAAAACATGTATGATATTGGAAATCTCATTCATAAACCAAATGCATCAAGAAAAATCATAATATACATGGTTCCAAACTAAATATATGATTTATGCACCATTTTCATAAGAGTCAAATATGTAGACACTTTATCAAAAAGGACATGTTAGGATAACACGTACATTTACTTCCCCCATTGGTCAATAGGTTCAAACCGACGCATTATCCATCACTAATTCTCCTACCCTTCCATTCTTCTGTGCTTCGAAAAGTCCTTTCCACGGAGTACCAATCCAAGCACTTTGGCGGCATATTTTCCCGAAGAACAAGTAAGTAGAAAGACAAACAATGCCAAGATATTTAATCCAAAATACCAAGGTAATCCAATGCATAAATTTGATGCTCATGTTCTTAAAACACAATGCACATATATATAATAAGATGCATTCCATTCAACAATGCAATTTCATATAATTACAATGCTATAAATGGAGAAATAAGGTGAGAAATACTCACAACCAACCACAAGCCAATTTACCCAAGCCAAATACACCTAAATTAGCCAATCCAATCTAATGTTCTTGAAATGAATCGAATTCACATACATTGATCAATTTCAAGTTCAATTATGCCCAATTGAATAATTCTCATAAAATCTCTAAATCCCTACAATTCAATACTCAACTCCAAATTATCAATGTCCAACCCATAGGCATCCATCATGCCAAATTACATTATCATACAAAGTCTAGGCCTAGGCCAACATAAATCACTTGTATTCCATCCAATGCTCAATTTACCAATTCCAAATCAATTGCATCAAAATCCCCAATTTAAGAAAATCTCTACAATAGGCCAACATGGCCAAATTAAACTAATCAACAATCTATAACATGAGAATTTTTCAATTGACACTACCAATGTTTCAAGCATGCCAATTTATGCAACATATGTCAAATGCACTCCAAATGGAAAGCTATAGGTCACATTTATAGAGTTAGAGTCAAATACATGGCTTCACATGTAAACATCTTTAATAATTGAATTAGAAACATTAATTACACTCCTAATTCAATTCAATGTTCGGATAAAACAAACTGCCAAACGAAATATCCAATAACTAAATTAACTGTTCAGATTCAAGAATATCAAGAGACAAACCTTTTGTCCCAAATTGAGCTAAATCCAACTGGAGATCAAAGAGATATGACTCTTTGAGTAAGGCAGCTCTAATTAGACGGTTTCTCCTTTCCTGCTTCAAATACTTAACCACAGATGATTATATCTCACAAAATGCTTATCCAGTCAACATCTTAACCGTTCATAATCAAAATCGTTTCGTATTGAACCATCTGATGAAATATCAAATCAATCTAACAGTAGATTTAGGAGATCTAGCAGTTTAATCTAAAACTACACGAGAAATTCAGATTTTTCGGCCAGCAATGTTTGGAAGGTTATATATTTCAGAAGAAAACTTCGATCAAGATCTCCACCGACCAGAATGAAGAACCATAAGATACAAACTGGCTGACAAATTTTCTGTTTGATAACACCATGGATCTTAGATATCCAACTTCAAATGAAAACGTTGCTCAGGTTTTCTTTCAAGCAACTTCTTCTCTCTTTCTCTTCTCTTCCTTTTTTTTCTCTTTCTCAACTCTCACACCTTCCAAAATGTCCATGGAGAGAAAATGGAGAGTTGAGACACTTGTTGCTCTCTCATGTTCTAACTTGTCATGTGTTGGCTCAAACTTCCATGGTTTAACCACGTGTCACAAACCAATCACATACTTCCATGTGAGTTGTTAACCAATTCACTAATTCCAACAATTCCATCATTTTTTTCTTTCGTTTATTTAATCAATACATGCCCATTTCAAATCATGGTCCAAATGGCCCCATTATACAATTAATAGCACATACATTAATATTAATATGTCAGTATTAATATATTACTTTTAGTAATGTGTATTATTATCACTATCAATGTCATTAGCATATAAATGAAAATATTAATGATGATAATTCTCTAAAATAGCATGCATTTGACACATCATCATCTAAGTAATAAATACAAATCATACATTATATATATGATCAAAATACAAGTATAACACACATCAAATATCTACACAAGCATCTAGAGTTGGGCAATCTACGTCACTATGACGTCATTTGTGAATATGGGTCGTTACATGATGATCAAGAATCAAGAGATCCTAGCCCAATGAATATATCTAGTGACATCGGGGCATCGTCCTCCATGGGGGTGGTACCAACATCTGTATCAGGTATGAAAGCGGTAGCAGCAGATGAGGTAGCAGATAAGTAGCTAGAATGGATAACTAAATCACAGCCTGGAGATGGTGGAGAAATGTGTGGAATTGAGAACACTAAGTCTAGAGATGAGTTTGCTAAAGCAAATGAAGGATGCAACCTGGGAGTGGGAATCCTTGGAGATGCTACTGATAAAGGGATCAAAGCAAAAGCAATGGCTACTGGAGAAGTACTGGATGAGGGATCAAAAGCTGAAGCGGGACGAATAAGAGAAGCAGGCCAATGAAAGCTCGGTGATGGTGCAGGCTGCTCTCTGTCGCCAAAAATATCTTCCTGACTGAAGCTAAACCTATGAGTCTCATCAACTGTAGATTGATCAAGTAGAATCTGAAGCAAGACTCTATGAGCTCGGATGTCTGAGGCCAGATCATTGTACTTCTTTTTCATGGCAGAGAAAGAAGTAAGCAATATTTGCTGCTGGTCTCATATTTTCGTCAGCATCTGTAGATTTGGATCTGAAAGAGCTGAAGAGGAAGGGCATGGCATATCTATTGGTAGCGCAGTGACCAAAGATGAAGCACCGACATCTGAGAATCTCATTCTACCACCGTCAAGTCCAAAGGATGCCACAGCCTGGGGATGGATTGTTGCTGCTCTTCGTCCACGCAGACGAGCTATTGGAGGTGCACCCCTGCTCCCTCTGTGTCAGGCTCTGGTTGCTCCGTCTGAGAATCAAACGAAATGAATATGGTGACCTCGCTCAGATGTCTCTTGGAGATATGCACCAAATCCCGGATGTGTCCTACCCACTAATATCCGAGTGATCGGATAGTGTTTTCTCCAATTAAATTTTTCTTGTTTGGCTTTGTCGAAACCCTAAAGCCCGTAAATCGACTTCAGTGCGTTTAGCGAGCATAGTAATTAATGCGCCATAAGGCAATGTCGTGTCCTGGTGATGTGATTAAGGATAACGTGGGAAAGGCAAATACTAGTGCGACTGTGCATGCATCAATTAAAAAAGGCATCGAGAGGCTTTACCTTCGCGCGCGAGCTTAGCCGAGGAATGATAACCCTTGAGATGATGTTATGGAAGATCTTGAGCTGCAGTCCGAAGATGGTGTTGGACACCGTCAACGCCCCATGTCCTGGATCCAATCCCGACATGGTCCTCAGCGCCGTGATCGGATTGTAGTTAGGAAATACGATCTCGTCATCTTCCCCAAAGTAGGAAAAAGTAGGATCAGTAGAGGGAAAACCAAATATCTCTTCTAGAATGGATGGAGATATATCTATATCAATACCCAAAATCCTGGAGCAATAGTGAAGTGGGTCATCGCCAGGAACATGAGTAAGCCCGAAGTAGAAAACTCGGACTAACTCAGTATAAATAGTATCACCATGAGAAAGGAACCACTCCCATCTCATATCGGTGAACTTGGTGTAAAAAAGCATATGTATCCTCGTGAAGTCGTCAAAATCTACTTGGACGCTCAGAGCGAGACGTCAAGTGTCGAAGGGTCGGACGACAACCTCTAGAAGTAGAGGTCGTGATGTGGGTGAAGCCACCGGTGCGAAAAGTGTGACATCATCATTCGATCAAGATGAAGATGACGATGATGAAGGTGAGGGCTCACGAGGAAGTGATCGTGAGTCACGGGGTCGCCTCGTGGAAAGTCGAGTAGGTGTGGGGGACTCCCCAACCTCTACACGTCGTCGTGTAGGCCGAGGTGCAGGTGTAGAGGATTCGCCGATCTCTAATTGACATTTTGAAACGGTTGTTTTCTTTAGAGGCATTTTGTCAAACACTATATGTGCAAACAAAGATACCACAAAAGTTTTAAGTGAAAATGCGGTGAAAACGGAGACAAAATGAGTCGAAAACGAAGGTGAAGAGTCGAGGACGGGATGGGAAGGAGAAAAGACAATCTATGAAAATTGTATATTCGTGTAAAATCGAATGAGAAATGAGAAATTGAAAAATGAAGAAAAATATGAAAAGTCGACGGTTTTGATGGATAATTAATGGATTTTGATGTGTTTTTGGCAATAAAAATGATGAATTTGATGATTGTAATGAGTGGGAATGTGTTTGGAACAATCAAAACACTGAAAATGGGGGTTAGAAAAATTGGGTGTGAGAATAGAAGCGAAAAGGCGGAAAAGAGGAGGAAGAAATGAGCTCTCGGTCCGCAAGACTGATCAATTATCAGTCTTAAGGTACACGTTCCTCTTAAGAGGAGTGTGTTTCTATGTTCTCCGTAGAACACCTTCCGGTGTTCATGCAGAGGATTGCGTTCCTCTTTGTAAGAACGCGTTCCTTAATAACACAGAACACTTAAACACTATAATTTTGATTGTTTTTTTATTTTCACTTTGATTAAATTGATAATTTATGATTATTCAAGAAAATTTTGGTCGTTTCTAAGTGAATGATACACACATCAAATGATAAAAACACTATAATCAAAAACATTCACACCAAACTAACACACACATAAGTACATCAACAATAATTCATACAAGATTAACATGAATGAATCATGCATCATTATTGAAAATAATACATGCAAGATTATCAAGTATAATATATGCAAAATTATCATAGATGATATATTCATGTGATCATAACATAATCATACACACATTCACATGAATATATTGGAAGTGATAGAATATATAAAGTTCAATATACATACTTCCAGTCAAATTGAGAAAATATTGTAATACCAATTAAGTATCAATGCTCAACAACATAGTTCAATATTAAATTGATTAATACACAGAAACTTGAGACACTTGATCGATTTAATATAGATGAAAATTCTCCATGTGAACATATGATAATCAATTCTAGCAAGC